>CANNZV010004379.1:0-42112 GCA_947561585.1 Caprella mutica | reverse complement strand
CATCATGTACAATGCACCACCACCATGTACAATGTACCATCATGTACAATGTACCACCATCATGTATCACCTCCATGTACCACCATGTACAATGTACCACCACCATGTACAATGTATCACCACCATGTACCATCATGTACAATGTATCACCACCATGTACCATCATGTACAATGTATCACCACCATGTACCATCATGTACAATGTATCACCACCATGTACCATCATGTACAATGTATCACCACCATGTACCATCATGTACAATGTATCACCACCATGTACCATCATGTACAATGTATCACCACCATGTACCATCATGTACAATGTATCACCACCATGTACCATCATGTACAATGTATCACCACCATGTATCACCATTCATCACTCATTCGGTCAAGGTCTCGTACATCTCTAGTGAAGATAACTCTAAAGTGATCTATGTGCATTATATAGGGGCTATGAGCTGTTTATTGTTATTTATCTAACTCAGGTCACTGTATCTATATCTTACTGTGATAATATCATATCGATCTATATGGTCGATAATGTGAAATAGTCCGGTAACTAGGAACTTACCCTAGTTACATGGATCACTACTTATTTTCTGTTAAAGTCTCTTTTATTTTACACTGTTTTATGTGATAGTTTCAGAGTAGTTATAATAGAATATTAGTAAAAAATATTAAGGAATCAATCAAATTTCTTCAGTAATTTGAAAAATACTATTCGAAATAGTACCATAAAAATGTATTAATTATGTTTTAAAAATTTCACTTTTTATATTTTTGTTATAGTTTTTCTCAAAATATAAATGGGAAATATATGTTTTTAATAATATTTTAATAAAATCTAATATACATTTTTATTCTTCCAAAAAATCTAATATTCATTTTTTTTTTTCAAAAAATGTGATACCTATTTTTTTTTTTTTTTCGAAAAATGTGATACCTATTTTTATTTTTTTCATAAATTGTGATACCTATTTTTTTTTTCAAGAAATGAAATGCTCCACCTTAGCTATTTTTGGTTCAAAAAAGTTACAGTTTTTTTTTCAAGTTCCATTTTTTGTTTTTATTTTTTAAGTTCATTGAACTAACGCCTCTTTTTGCCATGACCTTCACCGCTTGTAATTACGTGTCCCAGTTCTCTCCATTAACATCTGCAGCAAAGCAAGGAGAACTAATGGACATTGTGATGAAAAACATGAGGAAAAGACAGGAAATGAACTGCATAGTGCTAAATAAAAATAGTAATTATGTATAATATGAAAAAATGAATATGTATGCAATATTTTTTACAATAAAATTTGTTTGTTTTTACTTGATGGTAATGGTATTACTTGATGGTAACGGTATTACTTGATGGTAATGGTATTACTTGATGGTAATGGTATTACTTGATGGTAATGGTATTACTTGATGGTAATGGTATTACTTGATGGTAATGATATTACTTGATGGTAATGGTATTACTTGATGGTAATGGTATTACTTGATGGTAATGGTATTACTTGATGGTAATGGTATTACTTGATGGTAATGGTATTACTTGATGGTAATGGTATTACTTGATGGTAATGGTATTACTTGATGGTAATGATACTATAAAGTTACAACCTAGAATTCGGAAAAATACGTAAAAGTCTGGATGAGCAATAGCAAATCCGGAAAAAAATAATTCAGAATAAAAACAGTTATAAACCGAGAAAAGCAAATCTGGTATCAGCTAAAGAATTCTGATTTGTATTTTTTTTTTCTGGTTTTCCGTTTATTTTTTTTATCCTGATTTTTTTCGAATATTTTTCAGAATTGTATTTTTCCGGGTTATGTAATCCGGATTCGTTATTTTTCTGTTATAAGGATTTGTGTGATACGGATTATCTCTTATCGTAGCCGTTTTCTGATATTCGGATATCAATTAGTTTGGTCATGGAGTTAAATCGTAGTTATAACATAACATTACGTTAATTAGCCAACCATTTCTCCGATTTTTAATATTCGGATTTTAAAAAATCCGAATGATTCGTCACCGACAATTATAGGTAGACATCAGGTTTTCAGTATCATAGTTACTGTTTGCACGGCGCTTTCACAGCTCTTTTGCACGGCACTTTCACAGCTCTTTTGCACGGCGCTTTCGCAGCTCTTTTGCACGGCGCTTTCACAGCGCTTTTGCACGGCGCTTTCACAGCTCTTTTACACGGCGCTTTCACAGCTCTTTTGCATGGCGCTTTCACAGCTCTTTTGCACGGCGCTTTCACAGCTCTTTTGCACGGCGCTTTCACAGCGCTTTTGCACGGCGCTTTCACAGCGCTTTTGCACGGCGCTTTCACAGCGCTTTTGCACGGCGCTTTCACAGCGCTTTTGCAAAGCTCTTTCAACGCCATTGCGACGATGTGATACAATTCATGTACCAGATCTGGTACTTTAAATCTCATTCATAAAATAAAATAACTTTATTGAAATAATAACTAATTTAAAAAATATAATGAAATACATGTCATAATACAACTCAAAAAATGCAAATGAAACACTTTTATAATACCCCGTAAGTATCGGGACCTTTTTGGACAATATAGTACCAGATTCGATACTCTTCTCAGAGTATCGAAATTTTTCTTCAAAGTACAGTCCTATAAGCAACGTATATATAGATTCGACTTCTTTTCGATTGCTGGGATGTCGATTCGATGGATTGTTCCATCGAATCGACAGACCGTTGTTTATAGGGAGCAGTAACTGAATGAATCTTTAACTGCTAACGATCATTAAAGTCAAGAATATCACAGTGTACCTACAACTGCCAGCGTTAGAAGCGCTTTCAACGCTTCAAAAGCGTCGCGTTGAAAGCGCTGCAAAAACGTTCGTCTGACATTGTCTCTCTTGTGACATATGGCTCCGACTAACTAAGGAAGAATTTACGTATAATAATAATATGAAATTAATTATTACCTTTTAAATTGTTTATTAGAATAATAATATAAAATCCATTGTTATCTTTTAGGTGACTTATGATCGGTTCTATGGTGTAATGGTTAGCACTCTGGACTTTGAATCCAGCGATCCGAGTTCGAGTCTCGGTAGAACCTGCTACTTTTTCCGCACTTTTGAAGACTCTGAATTTAGTACGAATGTACAAAATCCACTACGGTTATACACTCTGAACCGGTACAGTAAACACTCTGAACCGGTACAGTAAACACTCTGAACCGGTACAGTAACTTGAAATTTATATGTACTAATGGAGCATTACTGCATTTTTTCCAAAGATTCAAATAGTGTATTTACAGTTGATTAAATTAAAAAAAAGGGTTATTGAAATTTATAATTATTTACTAATATGTAATTGATTGATCTTTCGTTCATTTTTAATTATTTCCAATAAACGTATTTTATTATTAAGTAAGTCACCAGCGGCTCTATCCTGAAGCTGTCTGTGGTGAATGGAAGAGAAGAGCTCCAAACTGTTGTAATTTGGATTATGTATTTTTCTACCATATTGGTCATTTTTAACGCTACTTGTAGTTTCAGAGGATATTAGATTTCTGTGCTATTTAGACTCGTAGGCTTCATTTTACTCTTCCATCCGTGATTGCAACCACCAGTGTTTAGGTGGGGGTACGGTCAAGAGCCCCCCCCGGTCAAGAGCCCCCCTAGGTCATGAGCCCCCCTAGGTCATAAGCCCCCCCGGTCACGAGCCCCCCCCCCCCTCCATGTTTTTTTAATCCTTATTTACCTAGTTAAACAAATGAAGAACTACTTAGATAGAAATAACTGAGAGTTGCTAATGTAGTTTGTTGTATCCGCTAGATTGTTGTACTGCACACTTCATGATTGTTTAATGACCTGGCAGGGGGGGTCGGGGGGCGGCACGCCCCCCGATATACATTTATTTCATGTCTATTCAGTAATGAACTAAAAAAGTGTCAATAAGGATTAAATAATATAGGTAAATAAGGATTTAAAAACAGGGGGGCTCGTGACCGGGGGGGCTCATGACCGGGGGGGCTCTTGACCGGGGGAGCTTATGACCTAGGGGGGCTCATGACTGGGGGGGCTTATGACCTACACCCGTTTAGGTGTTCCTCTTTGGCACATTCCTAGAATAGCTAATCTGCCTCCATGTACATTGTTCATGAAGCCACTTTCCTTTCTGACTGCTTCTTCCAGTCCCTTGTTTTTAATTTCCTTTTTACGTCAGCGATATGGCCTTTGGTTTCAAAGCAGACGTTAAACACCTACTAAAATTATAAATTATTAAGCAATAATAAGAAGTGCTGACTGATGTTTATATATAACTAGTACAGTGCCTGTTATTGAATTTAAATTATATTCGAATGCAAGAATGTATTATGGATAAACATATTCTGATTAAACTAAAAAATTGTCTCCCAAAAGCCAAAATATAATTTTTTTTTAAATAATTAGTGCCAATATTATTTTAGCGCGTGGCCCCGTAGTCATGATGCCTCTACAAATGATTTGTTTCTCCTTTTACTATGTATTTCTTAATAAAAAGTGTGACACACGGACAGACAGACGCGACTCTCAATATAGTAAAGATGAATATCATGAATTTAACAAGCCCGGCTAGCTCAGTCGGTAGAGCACGAGACTCTTAATCTCGGGGTCGTGGGTTCGAGCCCCACGTTGGGCGACTCTATTTTCAGTTATTTATGTTGACAAAAGTACAATTGTTTGACACTGCCATTAGTGTCAATTTTATGTACTATCAGAGGAAAAAGTCTCCGCATGATGCAATTGTTTCACAAATCACATTTTTCTTATTATTTCAAATCTCACAATTTTGTCATCGTGTACCCAGACCAATAATTATAAAATTTCTACAAGCATTAAAATAGTAAATTATATATTTTGGAAATAGGAAATTAGTAAATTTTCAAAAATTCATTACAAACACACTTTTCTTTGACTGTACGTTTAGTGACAATCAATTTTTATACTTACATTATATTGCCGTTATTTTTTGCCTATTTAATATAGATGCTACTCGAGGTTATTCTAAGTCTTTATAAACTGATATGATGTATTAAATTATATATCTATATGCTATAAATATGCTTAATTATATCATAGATATTCATAATATTTTTTTTAATATCTAATGAACGTAATACATTATTATTTTATTGAATTATTTCAATATTGTGATTTAATTCATATCAATTTATTATCAGTTACATACATTATATTGCTTACTGCTTAGATATTTTATCAGTGTGTTGTTGTGTATAACCATTTTTAACTAAAAAATCTCATTTTAACTCAATTTTCAATTTTTATGATCAAAAAAATAAAAAATAAAATAAAATAAAGAATAAAAAAAAAATTTCAAACATATTTAAAAAAATAAAAACTCAATAAATGTAAGAAAAAAATGTTTTTCAGATAAGCCGTTACTGAAATTAATGAGCGATATGAACAACATGTATGAAAAATTATCAAAATCTATACATGGTAGCCAATATATCTCTCTTTAAAAAAAACAGCTGTCAAAGTAAAAAATTGAAATCCCTGACCGTTCATGACTTTCCGACTTATAGAGTTGTGCAATATTTTTTATAGTGAAAGGCTAAGACAAACTGGTACTGGTTAGGCAATGGTAAAATAATAAGGGTTAACGTCTTGCAATACGATAGTGTATTGGGTACTGTATTATCAAGATAAATACTAATGTTATTGCAAGTGCTTTATTGTATGTATGTTAATGGTGTGAACGAACATGTTCTAGACATGTGTGGCACGCATGTGGAGAATAGTATATTATTTACCTGTTTTAAATCAACTTATGGAAGAAATAAATTTTAAGTTAATGCATATGAATAAAATGTATAACAATATTTTTTAAATATTACATTATAAAAAATAATAGAAAATGTCAGTTTTCTGACATATATATTTCGAAATTACTTTTTTTAAGGTAAATTAAGAAAAATAAAATCTATATAAACAGGTTTATAATTAAATTAGTTATGAATATTAATGATTAGAAAATAACTAGTGTATTTGCCCGTTAAAAATAACGGATCATCATCAATAACAATTTATTACCCGTTATTCGGTTATTTTTAATGAATTCAATTAAAATTAAATTTTTTGCACAGTCTAATTTATTTTTTTAGATAAAATACAAATAAAAATTGAATAAAAACAGGGGAATTTAAATAATATTATCAAGTCAATATATTCCCGTGCGTATCATAGTTACATTCTTCATGTTTAATACCTATCGTGTAAAAGCGGACACCAAATAAATAAATAAATAAATAAACACACGAGGGAAATTATTAGTATAGATAGATAAAACAAAACACAAATAAATTAGGTAGCGAAGGGTTAATAAAAGTAACAATCACAGGAAGGTATCCATGATACGATTTCTACATCTGTGGTACACTGTAACCACATCTGTGGTACACAATACCCACATCTGTGGTACAGTGTACCACAGATGTGATACAATTACTGTATCCATGATACTCTAACCACATTCTTGCCCCTATCTCTCTTCCTATCTTTATCTTATCGTGTTCTGTTCCCTTCCTGTTTTCTCTTCAATAATTGATGCAGAGATGGATAATATTATAACTGAAAGAATAAAGGTAATTGAAGTTATGGTGGGGCCATAGGAGATTAAGAGGGGTTACTCTCTTAATATTCTATGGCCCACCATAACTTTATCGATGGTACTAAAATAAACAATAATTATCATTGTGCATATCCCAATCCAAAAATTTATAGGAGATCATCGATGATTAAGGTGGCTTCTTTGTTAATATTCTAATTCTATTAGAGGTACCAATAACTATATAGTCCAGAGTTTCTACAAGTAAAAACAGAATAGTAACTATCACCTGACTATTCAGTACTACTATTAAAAAAAATGTTATTATTTAATTATTACTAATTTTTTTATATGATTATTATTTTCACAAATTTAATAACAACTGATTAGTATGTGAAAATATTTATTTTGATATCAGTTTTCAAAAATAAATGTAATTAACAAAAACATAGCAATGTGTGAGAAGTGCAGTCTTTTTCGTCACTGTGAAATGCATAGGCAATGCAGCAATGCCTCCTGTACTTTGGTAAGACCTCACCAACTAATCATATTTCATTTTTTCAATTTCAACTGTTGATTTTTTTTAAACCTGTTATGGTTATTTTACAAGATCCGTATTCATAACAATTTTCAATTTATTAACTATAAATTATCTTGTTAATAATTATAAATTATCTTGTTAATAATTATAAATTATCTTGTTAATAATTATAAATTTTATTATAATTCAAACAGTTAATATTTTTTGTTAATTGAAATTTCCTTGCCAATATTATCATTTATTTCACCAATTGTTGTTCAATTCACTAAAAATAAAAATCCACAAAAAAAGAAATAATTATACACGCACACTTATTTATTTCAAGTCAAAACTGTGCAAGATATTGCTGTGTGTCAGGCCAAGATATCGTGGGGAAAGTGTGGGAGGTAACTGGGAAACTTCTGGGGTAAGAGGACTAATGTGGGGAATACGATTTGCACCACTATATTTACTAGGGTTAGTTCCGAGTTATTGACCGGTTCCACATATACGATATAGTATACGAAAAATATATAATAATTAATATCAACTTGATTTTTTTAAATCAGAACGTTCCTGAATATTTTTAATTTGAAAATGAAAACATATTTTAAATGATCATCAAAATGCTAATTAATATGTATAGTGTAAGTACACTATATCCACTCGATAATTCGAGTTAAAAACTGTTTCTTTATTAAGATAAGTGTTAAAACAATTAAAAAGTGAACACCCACTGAGAAACTGAAACTAAATTATATTATAACTATAGGGTTGTGACAATATGCTTTAAAACTACTCAGAGAATATTATAGACGGAGAGAATTAAAGAGTATTGAATGGTTCTACACCAGCGGTATATAGTATTCGATACCATTTCATTTCGTCTGTGATATTCTTAAGATCTATGTTTTAAAATACATATTGTCACAAGCCTAGTCATTATCCAGTTCCCATGTTTATTAGATTCTGTGAGAGAACGGGTCAAAGCGGCGGCGAAGATATGCGCTCTACTGAGTGTACGCAATCTAGTTTGTTCATGTGGCTTTTAATTTTGGAATAATAATGAGAATTAATTTTTGTCTGTAATTTTAAAAGCATATTGTCACAACCCTACTCATGAGTAACAAATGTACGAAATTGCGTAACGGTCGATAGTACGTAAGTTACCCCCTGTTGACGGTACGCTCTCTTGACTGACCGTTCTTATGATTGACTGATTGGCTATTTACACTCGCTGAACATCTTGTCACCTCCTGAGTGATAGGAGTCGGAAAGTGGGGAAATTGAGGGGATATACAGAGTATGTCTAAAAGAAATATGTAGAAATATATTAAGGAACATTGAGGGAATATGCATTTAGTTCAATCAATGTGAAGTAAATGAATAAAGAATATCAAGAGGATATAGAGAGAATATTGAGGGGACATACCATAAGCTATCTAAATGAAATATGATTTAAAATGTTGAAGAATATTAAGGGAATATAGCTATCTAGAGAGAGTATGGAACAAACAATTAATGAATATAGATGGAATATTGAGTTTTAGACTACTACTTTTACAAATGTTGAATAAATAAACTTGAAAAATTTGTAAAATATGGCTACGAAAGTATATTAATTTATCTAGCTTCTATTAAATAGTACATTTCTTATAATTAACTTAATCTAGATATATTAGCCCTGATTAATATTTAACTAGTCAGAGTACCTACTGTAAATGCGCCCAAACTGTATAAAGTTTCAGAACCACTGTCCTATTGTTTTTATCCCTTCTTTTTATCACGTACATCATTAACTCTAAATAGCCAAAAGAATATAGGTAATAAAAACTAGAGTATGCCGTTAAAGTTCAGTCCTTTTTTCCGTGTGTCTGTCTCTACGCGATGGCATTTGGGGTATATCCGCTAAAGGTGGAACTAGGGTGGTAATTAAGTGGGTAGATGTTTATCAGCTGGTGTAGAGGAAATTATATAAACAGGTGATAATTGAATACCTTTAATTACTCAATTGAGGTAGAAGTTGTGTGTACATGTAAATAATTTATTTAGTGTAGGTGGGTATATAATATATAACGGTGATCGATTAGTTAAACTATTTAAAATCTTCATGCTTTTTTGAAAATGAAGGTTTAGAACTTTAGAAAATAAGTAATACAAATGGTTTATTAATAACTAAACATATTAATACTATGAAACCTAGCTATGGTGGGAACAGCTAACAAAGATTAATGTTTGTCCCAAGATAATCTCCTATGTCCCCACCATAACTTCCTCTCCTTAAGATCCGTTATATTAGTGTCTCCGGAAAAGCACTGGAAACCCGTGTAAAAATTTGAATAATCGTTCTTTTCCAGTTTCCCATTGTCTGTTATTTCAACATGCCATTTCAATTGTGTCTGCACATCATAAGGACTGAGATAAATGATGAGGTGGAACAAAGAAACCTTAACAATCGATGTTAGTTCTACTAGGAACAAGAAAAGATCTTCCTGTAGCCAGTAATACTAGTAGTTGAAGATGTACCGAACCTACCTACTACCATCCTGAAAGATTTTTAGGATGTAAAGTTAACGTTTTTATATAGAATTTGCATCTATGATATTTAAAATGTTGCGTATCATGGATACAAATCTAGTACCCGGTATTTAATCTATAGGATACCGGTATCAAGTATACACGGTACCTAGTATACGTACTGTTCTTGTGACCTTAGATTTCCTCTTCTTCAATGAATAGAAACTGCTTGTTTCCCATGGAAAACCTACACTTGTACAAAGAAGTAGACGGTAACTGTCGTAACGCCCCTGCCTTTATTCACGTACTGCTGGGAGTGAAATATCACTGAATGACGTAATTAATATATAAAACACGGTTAATATAATTAACAGGCTTTTGAGATGGATGAATACTTTCCAAACACTTAAGTATTTTGAAATACTTTTATAAGTTAATTTCTCTTTTCGGTTAGGAATTAGCATTCAAAATTGGGATCTTCTTTTAATTATATAATTTAAAGGTTAAAAAGCTTTTACTTTTAAAATACACTGATTTTTACCACAAGAATTTCATTTGTTATATTACCTGACAAATTAGTCTATTGACAATTGAAGTTTCTTTTAAATTACTTTAACTTTTTTTCGAAATAAAAAGTTAAATTTTATGAAAAAAAAAATCGAAACAATTTTTTTTTTCAGATTATTAAATATTTTGGTTTAGATTTTTTTATGTAAATATTCTCTAGAAAATTATAGAAGATTCTTATATGGTTTTTGTAAAATGAATACAAATAATGTGAATTTTATACCGTTCATTAATTCTAATAAAAAAATGCGATTTTAATATATAATTTAATTAATGACATAATAAATAATTATATACCATATTTCAAATTTTAAATTCTTGAAGAATATGTATTATTTTCATTTTTTTCACAGTCTAACATGTTTTTTACTTCAGAAACCTATCTTTAATTTCCATCATATATTCTATTGCAGAAAGAGCAGTTGTGTTTTTTTATACTCTGTGTAGATAGCTATATACCCTCTGTGTGTTTTTTATACTCTGTGTAGATAGCTATATACCCTCTGTGTGTTTTTTATACTCTGTGTAGATAGCTATATACCCTCTGTGTGTTTTTTATACTCTGTGTAGATAGCTATATACCCTCTGTGTGTTTCTTATACTCTGTGTAGATAGCTATATACCCTCTGTGTGTTTTCTGTACTCTGTGTAGATAGCTATATACCCTCTGTGTGTTTTTTATACTCTGTGTAGATAGCTATATACCCTCTGTGTGTTTTTTATACTCTGTGTAGATAGCTATATACCCTCTGTGTGTTTTTTATACTCTGTGTAGATAGCTATATACCCTCTGTGTGTTTTTTATACTCTGTGTAGATAGCTATATACCCTCTGTGTGTTTTTTATACTCTGTGTAGATAGCTATATACCCTCTGTGTGTTTTTTATACTCTGTGTAGATAGCTATATACCCTCTGTGTGTTTTTTATACTCTGTGTAGATAGCTATATACCCTCTGTGTGTTTTTTATACTCTGTGTAGATAGCTATATACCCTCTGTGTGTTTTTTATACTCTGTGTAGATAGCTATATACCCTCTGTGTGTTTTTTATACTCTGTGTAGATAGCTATATACCCTCTGTGTGTTTTTATACTCTGTGTAGATAGCTATATACCCTCTGTGTGTTTTTTATACTCTGTGTAGATAGCTATATACCCTCTGTGTGTTTTTTATACTCTGTGTAGATAGCTATATACCCTCTGTGTGTTTTTTATACTCTGTGTAGATAGCTATATACCCTCTGTGTGTTTTTTATACTCTGTGTAGATAGCTATATACCCTCTGTGTGTTTTCTATACTCTGTGTAGATAGCTATATACCCTCTGTGTGTTTCTTATACTCTGTGTAGATAGCTATATACCCTCTGTGTGTTTTCTATACTCTGTGTAGATAGCTATATACCCTATGTGTGTTTTTTATACTCTGTGTAGATAGCTATATACCCTCTGTGTGTTTTTTATACTCTGTGTAGATAGCTATATACCCTCTGTGTGTTTCTTATACTCTGTGTAGATAGCTATATACCCTCTGTGTGAGATAATACAGACAGCTGTGTGGATACACAGGTATATCCATGCATGCACCTGCTTAGATATTATCTACCTGTGTCGTATGGTTATTATAAGTTAATTAAAGGATATAGAGCTATACATGCTTCTTAGCATTGAAATTATAACTATAGCTATTATAATTACTATATATGGTAGTACAAAATACATTATAACATATATGTATGACATTTGTAATATATTTAATTGCCCGTGAGTACTTATATATTATGTTGATTAATTCAATTAATTACTTAAAATAGGCTAGGATTTAAACTATTCATTCTTTTACAACATAGAAAAATTTTGGTAGGTGATAATTTTTAGTTATAAATTAAATTGTTAATTAATCTTCATTTTCATTAACTTCAAAAGTTACTCGTTTTCTTTTCAATTTTCATTTAATCGGTTCACCTTAAGAAGATAAACTAAGATGATTTCATAACCTCAGTTAGCATAATAATGTGCGGCACATAACTGTCACATGGAGTGTTATCTTTGTAGCCTTCAGTTACAATTACAGTGGTTACTAACTGTGACAAATAACTGTAAAGTAATGGAATCTTGTCACACTGAAGCTAGATACAGTTACATGGCCTGTATGTACTGTTACAGGGCCTGTATGAACTGTTACAGGGCCTGTATGTACTGTTACTGGGCCTGTATGTACTGTTACAGGGCCTATATGTACTGTTACAGGGCCTGTATGTACTGTTACAGGGCCTGTATGAACTGTTACAGGGCCTGTATGTACTGTTACTGGGCCTGTATGTACTGTTACTGGGCCTGTATTCTGTTATATACAGACACTGTCAAGTTGTTATACAATATAATTCAGAATCTTGTCCCAATTTAATACTTTAACTACGAAGTGGTATTTGTCTATACCACACACGCCACAGGCCTGGTATGCTAATATCAAACTAGTTATTTGACCTACAGTAACGTAATATCAACTATAATTCAATGAAGTGAGTGTCCCATTGGTGTCATTTTGACGTCACAGTCGCTAGTAGAAGTAGGTCTAGACACTGCATCACCTTCTGTGTACCATTGGTGTCATTTTGACGTCAGATTCGCTAGTAGAAATAGTTATGGACACTGTATCACCTTCTGTGTATCATTGGTGCCATTTTGACATCAGATTCGCTAGTAGAAATAGGTATGGACACTGTATCACCTTCTGTGTACCATTGGTGTCATTTTGACGTCAGTGTCGCTAGTAGAAGTAGGTATGGACACTGTATCACCTTCTGTGTCCCATTGGTGTCATTTGGACGTCAGTGTCGCTAGTAGAAGTAGGTATGGACACTGTATCACCTTCTGTGTCCCATTGGTGTCATTTGGACGTCAGAGTCGCTAGTAGAAGTAGGTTTAGACACTGTATCACCTTCTGTGTACCATTGGTGTCATTTTGACGTCACAGTCGCTAGTAGAAGTAGGTTTAGACACTGTATCACCTTCTGTGTACCATTGGTGTCATTTTGACGTCACAGTCGCTAGTAGAAGTAGGTTTAGACACTGTACCACCTTATGTGTACCATTGGTGTCATTTTGACGTCACAGTCACTAGTAGAAGTAGGTATGGACACTGTATCACCTTCTGTGTACCATTGGTGTTATTTTAACGTCACAGTCGCTAGTAGAAGTAGGTCTAGACACTGCATCACCTTCTGTGTACCATTGGTGTCATTTTGACGTCAGATTCGCTAGTAGAAATAGTTATGGACACTGTATCACCTTCTGTGTATCATTGGTGCCATTTTGACATCAGATTCGCTAGTAGAAATAGGTATGGACACTGTATCACCTTCTGTGTACCATTGGTGTCATTTTGACGTCAGTGTCGCTAGTAGAAGTAGGTATGGACACTGTATCACCTTCTGTGTCCCATTGGTGTCATTTGGACGTCAGTGTCGCTAGTAGAAGTAGGTATGGACACTGTATCACCTTCTGTGTCCCATTGGTGTCATTTGGACGTCAGAGTCGCTAGTAGAAGTAGGTTTAGACACTGTATCACCTTCTGTGTACCATTGGTGTCATTTTGACGTCACAGTCGCTAGTAGAAGTAGGTTTAGACACTGTATCACCTTCTGTGTACCATTGGTGTCATTTTGACGTCACAGTCGCTAGTAGAAGTAGGTTTAGACACTGTACCACCTTATGTGTACCATTGGTGTCATTTTGACGTCACAGTCACTAGTAGAAGTAGGTATGGACACTGTATCACCTTCTGTGTACCATTGGTGTTATTTTAACGTCAGAGTCGATAGGAGAAATAGGTATGGACACTGTATCACCTTCTGTGTACCATTGGTGTCATTTTAACGTCAGAGTCGATAGGAGAAGTAGGTATGGACACTGTATCACCTTCTGTGTCCCATTGGTGTCATTTGGACGTCAGAGTCGCTAGTAGAAGTAGGTTTAGACACTGTATCACCTTCTGTGTACCATTGGTGTCATTTTGACGTCACAGTCGCTAGTAGAAGTAGGTTTAGACACTGTATCACCTTCTGTGTACCATTGGTGTCATTTCGACGTCACAGTCGCTAGTAGAAGTAGGTTTAGACACTGTACCACCTTATGTGTACCATTGGTGTCATTTTGACGTCACAGTCACTAGTAGAAGTAGGTATGGACACTGTATCACCTTCTGTGTACCATTGGTGTTATTTTAACGTCAGAGTCGATAGGAGAAGTAGGTATGGACACTGTATCACCTTCTGTGTACCATTGGTGTCATTTTAACGTCAGAGTCGATAGGAGAAGTAGGTATGGACACTGTATCACCTTCTGTGTACCATTGGTGTCATTTTAACGTCAGAGTTCCTAGTAGAAGTAGGTATGGACACTGTATCACCTTCTGTGTACCATTGGTGTCATTTTAACGTCAGAATTTCTAGTAGAAGTAGGTATGGACACTGTATCACCTTCTGTGTACCATTGGTGTCATTTTGACGTCACAGTCGATAGTAGAAGTAGGTATGGACACTGTATCACCTTCTGTGTACCATTGGTGTCATTTTGACGTCACGGTCGCTAGTAGAAATAGGTATGGACACTGTATCACCTCCTGTGTACCATTGGTGTCATTTTACGTCAGAGTCGCTAGTAAAAGTAGGTATGAACACTGTATCACCTTCTGTGTACCATTGGTGTCATTTTGACGTCAGATTCGCTAGTAGAAATAGTTATGGACACTGTATCACCTTCTGTGTATCATTGGTGCCATTTTGACGTCAGAGTCGCTAGTAGAATTAGGTATGGACACTGTATCACCTTCTGTGTACCATTGGTGTCATTTTGACGTCAAAGTCGATAGGAGAAGTAGGTATGGACACTGTATCACCTTCTGTGTACCATTGGTGTCATTTTAACGTCAGAGTCGATAGGAGAAGTAGGTATGGACACTGTATCACCTTCTGTGTACCATTGGTGTCATTTTAACGTCAGAGTTCCTAGTAGAAGTAGGTATGGACACTGTATCACCTTCTGTGTACCATTGGTGTCATTTTAACGTCAGAGTTTCTAGTAGAAGTAGGTATGGACACTGTTTCACCTTCTGTGTACCATTGGTGTCATTTTGACGACAGAGTCGCTAGTAGAAGTAGGTATGGACACTGTATCACCTTCTGTGTACCATTGGTGTCATTTTAACGTCAGAGTTTCTAGTAGAAGTAGGTATGGACACTGTATCACCTTCTGTGTACCATTGGTGTCATTTTAACGTCAGAGTTTCTAGTAGAAGTAGGTATGGACACTGTATCACCTTCTGTGTACCATTGGTGTCATTTTAACGTCAGAGTTTCTAGTAGAAGTAGGTATGGACACTGTATCACCTTCTGTGTACCATTGGTGTCATTTTAACGTCAGAGTTTCTAGTAGAAGTAGGTATGGACACTGTTTCACCTTCTGTGTACCATTGGTGTCATTTTGACGACAGAGTCGCTAGTAGAAGTAGGTATGGACACTGTATCACCTTCTGTGTACCATTGGTGTCATTTTAACGTCAGAGTCGCTAGTAGAAGTAGGTATGGACACTGTATCACCTTCTGTGTACCATTGGTGTCATTTTAACGTCAGAGTTTCTAGTAGAAGTAGGTATGGACACTGTATCACCTTCTGTGTACCATTGGTGTCATTTTAACGTCAGAGTCGCTAGTAGAAGTAGGTATGGACACTGTTTCACCTTCTGTGTACCATTGGTGTCATTTTAAATAGTTTTATAACATTGTAGCAGTATTTTATTGCCACCAGACTAGTTGTCTCAAATATTTAAATACAGCTATTATATTTATCTAAATTACTATTAAATTTGAAAACATAGTGTTTACTTCTTAATGTAAGATACTTTCATGATATTTCCCACGATAATTCCCACGATGATTCCCACGATAATTCCCATAATGCTAACTTTGAAATTATTCTCTTTTATATTTCTAATTTAATGGAAGAAAGTGAATAATCTTCTATTAAAACAAAACATTAAAATTATTAACAAGATTGTGGTTTATAATATAGAAAGTATAACCAATGTTTAGATATTTAATATAACTTTTTATTTATTTCACAATAATATGTTTAATGCACAGCAATAATTGCCTTGTGTTTAATTTTCCACTGATAACCATCTTTTAGGAACGTAAGTACTTAATTGTGAAAATCTAGGTAGTAGTCCTTTCAAAACTTTAAGTCATTAGCTATGTTGAAAACGGTTCCCGGAAAGAAGCCCGCAGGAAAATGCCCACAAGGGAAAATGCCCACAGGAAAAAGGCCACAAGGAAAAATGCCTACAGGGAAAAATGGCTATAAGGGAAAATGCCCACAGGGAAAAATGCCCACAAGGAAAAATGACCACAGGAAAAAAGCCAACAACTACCTAATATTTATAATACAGAAAAAAAATAAAGTTTTTTTTAAATAAGGGCATAAGTTAACGGCAAATATCCTAAAATACAATTGTTTTTAATTTATTTTAAAATAGGGTTTAACGTCAGCTTTCGGCCATTTCGATCATATCGCCGACGTCAAAATAAATTAAAGAAATAGGACTGGAAGAAGCAGACAGAAAGGAATGTAGCTCCATGAATAAAGTCACTTACAACCGTCGGTGACAAAGCTAATGGATGTAAAAACACAACTCCGTGAATGCAGTCACTTACCAAGGAATCTGACGATAAGGGACACAAGCACCAGTGGTTGCACTCACGGATGGAAGAGGAAAATGAAGATGTGAAAGTTAATGAAGCTTACGAGTCTACCTAACATAAAAATCTAAGACCTCGTAGTTGAAGAGTATAACCCTAGCGCTATCCTCTAAAACTGGAAGTAGCGTTAAAAAAATATAAATATGGTAAATATGAAAAAAGACAATTCATAATTCAAATTACAACAGTTCGGACCCAAGGGACGCTACCCCCCTTCTCTTCCATTCATCTCAGAGAGCTCAGGATAGAGCCCCTGGGGCCAAAATATAATTGAATTGGTAAAATGAAGATCACGGATTATTTTAAAATTTATATAGGTACTATAAAATTTAAATTCAACAAGTATACAATCAATCTTAACGATGAAGACTTTCAAAATGAGACAAAAGGTGCAAGACATAGAAAACGAATTGAATATTTTTTCCTGTGGGCTTCTTTCCGGTCACCATAAATATATAGGCTGTAAGTGTAGATACCATACAGGTCATTACCCTATAACTATATAGGTGATAAGCTATTCAAGCTATTTATAGGCAGTAGATATCCCCCTAACTGTTATGACAGCTAGTGTTAGGTACTTAGAGGTATAAACTGACTTGACCGGACACTGTGATAGCTTTATATCCACTTACAGTCTCATCTTCTCACGTCTGTCCTCTTTAAGACCAACTAATGAAGTGTTTGCATTTCTTAGCCCTGGGGGGTGCCTTTCCTAGTGGGCACATCCCGATCACAAGGGGTGGGATAGAGGGTAAGGTACGAATTATCGACTAGTTCCACATTGTCGGTCATATCTAAGAAAAAATTTATATATAATTAAAATATTTGATTTTTTTCCTGTATGAGCGAAAATGTGGAACTGTTCGATAATTCATAAATCACCCATTAATTTGATTTTAATTCACTTTTCGTGTATCCATGGTACTTAATTTCCCACTGTATCCAAGATACCTTTATCAAATAATTATTAAAATATCTTCTCAAATTATCTATTCCCGTCAAATTTAAGTATCTATATTTTTGGATAATTTATTATCCGTATTACTTAAATTTCAGCCTTGTTGTGATGAGCTGGCAAAATCTCGCTCTGTGATTGGATCAGATAGATGTGACGTCATCAGTGCAAAGCAATGGTGGTCTGTGATTGGTTGCTCCGCTTGGAGCCATATTAAAATCTTAATATTTTTTTACTTTACTTTTTGTTTCTTGTCCACATTGGTTTACAAACAAAAATTTTAATCTTCTATGGCTCCACCAACATTTTTCTTTGGTAAACAAAGTATCCGATAAACACAGACTATGGGTTAACTAACTACCCATACTAACCCATAATGGGTCGTTAGGAAACGGAAACAATAAACTTATTTGTCATCGGTACCACGGTAATGCCATTATAGATTCTGGTGACTCAATACCGTTACTAATGGTAACTAGATGCAAATGAGACTATTAGGTAATACTGTTAAGGTAAGTTACAAATTATTGAACTGTTTCACAATTTCTATCAAATAAGAAAAATATATACCTAGTTATTATTTAACTTTATTATTTAATTTTAAAAAATAATTTTGATTTTTATTATTTAATTTAAAAAATATTTTTAATTATTATAATTTAATTTTGAATAATAATTCCCAATGTTTTAATGGGTATTCACACGTACAGTATCTATACTAATAATTTCCCTCGTGTGTTTATTCATTTATTTACTTATTTTGTGTCCGCTTTTACACTACGGGTATTAAACATGAAGAATGTAACTATGATACGCACGGAAATATATTGACTTGATATTTAAATTCCCCTGTTTTTATTCAATTTTTAAATGTATTTAATGTACAAAATAAATTAGACTATGCAGAAAATGTAATAATTTTAAATTTCTATTGAATTCATCAAAAGTAACCTAATAACGGGTAATGAATTGGTACTGATGATGACCCGTTATTTTTTAACGGGAAAAGGACACTAGTACTATATAATGTCTGTTTTTATTAGAATGAATATAGTTATCAATAATTAGTTAAAAATCTAAGTTAAATTGGTTAATGAAAATACTCAATAATTCATTTTAATAATAATTATAATAACAAAATATGAAAATTTAGAAAACAAGGTTTAATATTAAAAATTATTTCACGTAAATTTTTCTATATATCGAATTATAAAAACAATTTAAAAAATTTAATGTAATATATGTTATCTTATATTTTAATTCAATTTATATATGTATATGAAATCTGAAAAGAGAAGTTAAAATTTATAATGAAACATAAAACGATAAAAAATATTTAAAATGATTGTTACCAATCTTTAATTATTATATTATACAATACGAACGATCAATAATCCATTAACTTTAAAGATTAATTTATATATTTAATTTTTATTTTTATTTATTCTCCAATTTAAATAATAGAAACCCAAACTCCCTTTCTATACCTCTTATATTTTAAAATTCATTCTAATTTAGAATTTCTTTATAAAGGAAATACATATATCAACACATTTCAGTAATATTTTATTTGAAATACAGGATCTCTTTAATTTAAAGATTGCTTCACACATCACCGATATCCGTCCGGCACGTTACCGGTCCGTGATTTTTTATCACTGCGAGGAGCCGGTACTGTGTGAATGTGTCCGTTGAAATTAATGTAACGATATATTTTTTCACTGACACCGAATCACTGAGAGGAGAGTGACGGAAGCGGACCTGTGACGTGCCGGAAACGGACCGGTGACGTGACGGACGGATTCCGGTGATGTGTGAAGCAGCCTTAAAAAGTAAACATTAATTTTTTTAAAAATGAAATGAAAATCAATATTTTTATAAACTTTTTAACAATTAGGCTTGTAAATATGATACCGCTGATACGCGTTGACCCATATGAGTAGCTCTAGATATCAAATTTATTCTTCATCAATATTCAAAATGGAATATTCTTCAATGGAAAGGAAATTATTTCAGACAACACTTCTCCCAATTATAATATTTATCAAAAAAAAAAGTCTAGACCGTTAAATTAAGACAAAAAAATTCGGACCGTAAAAGTAACGAGATCCGAAATACCTTATAAGCTTTTCAGAAAATATTTTTAAAAAGTACCAAAAATTTCTTCCCATGCCGGGAATCGAACCCGGGCCTCCTGGGTGAAAGCCAGGTATCCTAGCCACTAGACCACATGGGAGATGTTTTAACACACTCATGTTGGCATTATATCAAAACCACATAGCGTTACTGTGAAAAGAAAGAGAACGATTAAGAGAAGAAAATTGTCCATTTTTTCCAAATTAATTAAGACACATACCCTGCCGGAAAACTAAATAATGTGCTTAAATAATAATAAAGAAGAATTATAGGAATAATTAAAACATTCAGGTGAGTTTCGAGTTATTGGACGATAATTCCACGTTTTCGTTCATGTAAGAAAAAAGCATGTAATAAAAGTAAGTTAAATAGTATTTTTTATTTTCATGATCAAAACATTATTATACTAATGTTACAAATTATTATTACTTGTAATTTTACATCATATTATTTCATTATATGTACACATGTGTAGTACACAGTTCTATACACCTTGGCTTATAATACACACACTGTATGATATAAAATGCATCAATATCGATAACTCTTTATAAATTGTATATAGGTAGCTATTGTACACACATACAATATCCATTGTATCTGGTTATAAACATGTATCAATATAATAATATATTATATAAGGTATATAACTTATTAGACTGATGGTAGATACACACAGAACTTATTAGACTGATGGTAGATATACACAGAACTTATTAGACTGATGGTAGATATACACAGAACTTATTAGACTGATGGTAGATATACACAGAACTTATTAGACTGATGGTAGATATACACAGAACTTATTAGACTGATGGTAGATATACACAGAACTTATTAGACTGATGGTAGATATACACAGAACTTATTAGACTGATGGTAGATATACACAGAACTTATTAGACTGATGGTAGATACACACAGAACTTATTAGACTGATGGTAGATACACACAGAACTTATTAGACTGATGGTAGATATATACAGAACTTATTAGACTGATGGTAGATATATACAGAACTTATTAGACTGATGGTAGATATACACAGAACTTATTAGACTGATGGTAGATATACACAGAACTTATTAGACTGATGGTAGATATACACAGAACTTATTAGACTGATGGTAGATATATACAGAACTTATTAGACTGATGGTAGATACACACAGAACTTATTAGACTGATGGTAGATATACACAGAACTTATTAGACTGATGGTAGATATACACAGAACTTATTAGACTGATGGTAGATATACACAGAACTTATTAGACTGATGGTAGATACACACAGAACTTATTAGACTGATGGTAGATATTTACTGGACTTATTTCACCGATAGTCTCTTTAATCTTTTCATCAGACTGTACACTGATTTTTTCTTTGCAATATACCTTTTGTGTAGCATTTTACAGGTAGTTACCTACTCTTTATATATTTAAATAAATACCATTAGGTCTATTATGGTACCTATTGGGTATAGAGACTCCATTGTGTATCTATTTACTCTATCTATTTACTGTATCTGTAGGCTGGAGGTGTATCTATATACAGTATAGAGTATCGGCTTGTTTATACTGTGTATTAGAGCTTCTCTTGTTAATCACAGTATCTAGGTTATATCTAGGTATTTATATCATTTATCTAAGTGTATCTAAAATACATATCTCATGTATCCCTGATACGATTCTATATAAGATTCAATTTGTTTGATAAAATTCTAGTTATTTTGACGAAAAATATGGTAGCCACAATTATACAAATAAAAATGTTCTTATATATTGTACACTTTATTTAAAAAATTAAAGATTTTTATTATTATATTTCTTTTATAGAATTTCTTGCATTATTTATCAACGTATAAATATATATACTGTATTGTGTACATTTATATTAATAAATATTTATTTATAACTATTTATTTATTTGTATTTATTTATCACTATTTTATATATCTCTATATTTACCATCCCAATCCAAATTGCGTATCCGTGATACAAAAGGTATACCTGTACCCAGTCTATTCCTTTTTAACCCTCTACACAATATGCGGCTTATGTGTGATGCAATGCTATTTATTTAGATCTTTCGACACCGGTGCACTGAAAGGCATTGTGCACGGTGCAAGGTGCATCTTGTGCACAATGGACACTGTATATCTATTTGGTAACAGCTTGTGTAAGATAACTATTGTGCAACAATGTAGCTTTGTCATTTTTTTGTCACAGCAAAATATTGTACCCTACTACTTTAAAAGATCATGTTGACAAATTTATCACCTCATTTCGACATTATTTATACCTTTTAATAATAATAGATATTGTATGAATGTTCTACACCGTAAGAGTTCATCCCTAGTGGAATATTATTTGTATTGACTGTAAATAGATATTGTATGAATGTTCTTCACCGTAAGAGTTCATCCCTAGTGGAATATTATTTGTATTGACTGTAAATAGATATTGTATGAATGTTCTTCACCGTAAGAGTTCATCCCTAGTGGAATATTATTTGTATTGACTGTAAATAGATATTGTATGAATGTTCTTCACCGTAAGAGTTCATCCCTAGTGGAATATTATTTGTATTGACTGTAAATAGATATTGTATGAATGTTCTTCACCGTAAGAGTTCATCCCTAGTGGAATATTATTTGTATTGACTGTAAATAGATATTGTATGAATGTTCTTCACCGTAAGAGTTCATCCCTAGTGGAATATTATTTGTATTGACTGTAAATAGATATTGTATGAATGTTCTTCACCGTAAGAGTTCATCCCTAGTGGAATATTATTTGTATCTTCTTGAAGAGACGACAACTCTGTTATTCATGACTTATATTATTGTAGAATTTTCTCATATTTGATCCGTTTTGTATCCTTTGCACCATTTTAAATATGTACACACAGTGTACCACTACACACAGTGTACCACTACACACAGTGTACTACTACACACAGTGTACCACTACACACAGTGTACTACTACACACAGTGTACCACTACACACAGTGTACCACTACACACAGTGTACCACTACACACAGTGTACCACTACACACAGTGTACCACTACACACAGTGTACCACTACACACAGTGTACCACTACACACAGTGTACCACTACACACAGTGTACCACTACACACAGTGTACCACTACACACAGTGTACCACTACACACAGTGTACCACTACACACAGTGTACCACTACACACAGTGTACCACTACACACAGTGTACCACTACACACAGTGTACCACTACACACAGTGTACCACTACACACAGTGTACCAGTTTTCTATTCAAATATTTGTAGTTGTTTTTCTGCTCAGTCCATTTCTTGGTCTATTTTCTGCGCAATGTTATGCGATTTCTCCAGCGTATTTTTTAACGCATTTGCGTACCACGATACAGAAAACAGTGTTTATAAGATAAATAATAAATATTGAGAAATTGAAATTTGAATTATTGTCTTCCTTCTTGGGAATCTTAATATTTTCAAATATTATCCTTATTTTATCTTAAATAGAATGTATAGAAATAAGAAGTATCATGGATACCAAAATTATTAAAGTTACTTAATAAAATAGTTATAAGTTATTAAAGATACACTGAGGATTTTTTTGGGTAGCTCTAATAGTTTTGGTATCCATGATACTTCCTTTTTCTGTACTTTTTGTTCAAAATTAGTCAGATATTAGGATATTGATAATAATATATATTTAAATTTTCGAGAGCTCTACTAAATAAAAGCAGGGTAGCTTTTTTCTTCGTTTCGTTTATTCTATTAAAAAGTAAATGGAAGATAATCGAGTGAAAGAAGAAAATAAAAGAAAATAAAATAAAAATAAAATACAATAGAAAAATAAAAGATAATCAAAAAATTAAATTAAAAAATAAAAGTTAATCTAAAAATAAAAGAAAATAAAAGAATAATAGAATATCAATGAATAAAAGAAGACCCCTTAGTAAAAAATAACATTAAATAACCATGAAATAAATATTTTCATATTTCTACATATATCTATGTACATAAGATATCTACAAAGGATATCTACATAGGATATCTAAATAGGATATCAATTTCCAAATACATATCTTACTCCTCTCCCAATTGATGATAATAGTAATTAGTTATACATTTATATGTGCAATGCACCTGTTTTAGCATTTACTCACATGTGGTCATCTCCCCCTCACATGCAACTGTCTGTCACATCCTATGTACTGACCACAGTGGAATACTTTCCCAGCAACTGTCGGAAGTAATGTACAGCTTGCAACAGCTAAAGTTATTCTTTTTAATTTTTATTTTTTATTCGTATTTTTTAATTCATTTTTTGGAATTCATTTTTTTTAATTCATATTCATTTTTAAATTCATATTTTTTTAAATTCATATTTTTTAAATTCATTTTTTTTTTAATTCATTTTTTTTTAATTCATATTTTTTTAAATTCATATTCTTTTTAATTCATATTCTTTTAAATTCATATTATTTTAAATTTATATTTTCTTTAATCTATATTTTTTTAAATCCGTATTTTTAGGAATTAAAATTGTTTAGAAATCCATATCTTTTAAAACCATATTTATAAGAAATCTTATAAATTTATATTCTTTTATATCTTAATTTTTTAAATTCATATATTATTTTAGATTAATAAAAACATTTAATAACGCCTCTTGTTTTGATGGAAAAATAATGTTTTTGTAAACAAAAAAAACATTTAAAAAAATTAAAAATATTAAAATTTATATTATTTTAGATTAAAAATATTTAAATTTATATTATTTTAGAGTATTGATTTTTTAAATTTATATTATTTTAGATTAATAATTTTTCAAATTCTTATTTCATTAAAGATTACTTTACTAGGTAAAAATATACCTTGCAGTACATCATACTAGGTACATTACTTACATCACTCACAGTACATTCATGTTTCTCTTCAATACGCTTCACCGGTCATCACAATGGAGATTGAGTGAATGATGTTCATAACTTCTACGCAAGTCAATGTTGGTCACGTATAGATAATTTTAGACTAATCATTTAAATTTGGTATTAGGAGGCGGAAAATGTTTCGTAAAACAGGATTTTATAGTTTAAATTGAATAGAAATGATCTGAAGAACGATAAAAATATTATATTAATTTTATTTTATGATAATTAATTTAATAGATTAATTAATTATTTCATATAGTTTAGTTTGAATATTAAATTAATCATAAATTCATAACATTTATATTCTATTATTTATTATTTCAATATATTTTATTTAAGACTTATTTTTACAAACTTGTATGCATGTATCGATATTATCGTTCGATACAGGATATTGTTACGATAATTGAGATAATATGATATGACTGTCATTCAAATTACAACAGTGCAAAACTTACATGTTGATATCCTGTGCAAAAAATTATTCGAATTATATTCACCCTGAGAAAAAAAATGGTGGGGCCATAGAAGATTAAGAGGGACTTAATCTTCTACGGTCCCACTATAGACACTTAACTTGGTATACGTTAAGGAAATCATGGTAGAATATCGATGATATTAAATGGGGCGCTCCTTAATCTTCTAAAGCCCCACCATAAATCTGTAAGACCCACCATAATTTTCTAAGGCCCACCATAACCTTCTAAAGCCCCACCATAATCTTCTAAGGCCCCACCAAATACTTTCACGTCCCCACCATTTTCTTCCTTAAGGCACCACCATAATCTTCCAATGCCCCACCATAAACTCTCAAGGCCCCATTATAACCTTATAAAGTTCTAATACCCCACCATAATCTTCCAAAGCCACACCATAATCTTCCAAAGCTCCACCATAATCTTCCAAAGCCCCACCATAATCTTCCAAAGCTCCACCATAATCTTCCAATTGGCCCCATTATAACCTTCTAATGCCCCACCATAATCTTCCAATGCTCCACCGTAATCTTCCAATGCCCCACCATAACCTCCCAATGCCCCACCATAATCTTCCAATGGCCCACCATAATCTTCCAATGCCCACCATAATCTTCCAAGGCCCCATTATAACCTTCTAATGCCCCACCATAATCTTCCAATGCCCACCATAATCTTCCAAGGCCCCATTATAACCTTCTTATGCCGCACCATAATCTTCCAATTCCCCACCGTAATCTTTCCATGCCCCACCATAATCTTCCAATGCCCACCATAATCTTCCAAGGCCCCATTATAACCTTCTAATGCCCCACCATAATCTTCCAATGCCCCACCGTAATCTTTCCATGCCCCACCATAATCTTCCAATGCCCACCATAATCTTCCAATGCCCACCATAATCTTCCAATGCCCACCATAATCTTCCAAGGCCCCACTATAATATTCTAACCAGACAGGGTATTTAAATGCCAAATCGTTGTTCGGAAACCATCAAATGGGTCACGTATCTCCGTTCTTTTCCTAATTTCCGGACACTTTCAGATTATTGGTCATCATAGAGAAGTCCTCCTGAAAACATATTATTAAACACTTTCAAAGTCTTTTCTCATTTGAAGTATTGCTCTGGTACCTATGCACTTGTGTACTAATATGCACTTAGATGCACCTAACCATTCCATCTCACTTGGGTACTTCCTTAACAGGTGCAGTTCGTATGAGAATGCACTTGATACCCACAAAGATGAGTACAGTCGTGCACTTTAAGATGTGACCACAAGTACCATCAGTTGCAGTAAATGGTACAAAAAGTTGTGAAATACGTATAGAGTATGGGGTAAGTTCTGAATTATCGAACAGTTCTACATTTCCGGACACGTAAAAAGAAAAGTTATATAACTTTTCTTTTTACGTGTCCGAAAATGAGGAACTGACCGATAACTCGGAACTTACCCTTAGGTTTGGTTAGTATACTAATCATTTTGCTTAGACCAATAATTGTTAATAATAAATTTATTTAAATAACAAGACTATATAAAATTTCAATTAATATTGATTAGTGAATAAATTCAAATTAACTTTTCTTAGGTAGAAAAAAGTTAGTAAACAATATCATAATAGTATAGATTCGTAATTTCTGTACAATATATGGTGTACGTAACACAAAATTAAACGATATTTTAATTCGTTATTGAAATTAATTAGCGATATGATTTTAATTATACAATTTATAATTTATTATTGGCATTCTAACTAGATTGATATATTAGCATATATACGTTATTCGACATCGGTTATTAGTGTGCTATCTACATTAATATCTAGGTACATTATAATACTATTTTGCATGAGTTATAACTTAATAATTTAATGTCATACCTAATTTGGTGACCGGAAATTTCAGTCTCGAAATATATTTATATATAATATATATCATAAATTTATATATAATATATATCATAAATTTATATATAACATATATCATAAATTTATATATAAAATATATCATAAATTTATATATAACATATATCATAAATTTATATATAATATATATCATAAATTTATTAATAATACATATCATATATTTATATATGAATGAAGATTATTTTGAAAGTCTCAACATAAATTGTCGTTATGTAGTTTGTTGTATCCGCTTGCTTGTTGTACTGCAAACTTCATGATTGTGTAATGACGTGACAGGGGGTCTGGGGGACCCCCTATACATCTAAATTTTATGTTTTTATTCCTCAAACCGAATTTTCTGCTCAAATCACATATTAAATAAATGTCAAAACAAGTAAAAATTACTAATGTTACGTATCATTTTATAACGGTTAATGATGCTATCAGCTTTTAATAAATAAACTACACATTTTAGTACTAATAATTTCAACTTTTCTATTATTGTTCTTTAGTAAAATCATTATATAACGACACCGAATTTTCCACAAGAACCAATAATTTCTAGACAAATTTCGTTTATGGAAGCATAATAATTTGACAGCTACCATATATCCATTCAAATCTATCTTCATCTGTTTTATTATTATGCACTTTATTCGTTATTTCTATTTTATTTATTATTTATCTTTAATTAATGATATGCTTTATCTTTGTTACAGAAAGATGAATGACGTAATCGATCTGCTGATGGATTGGGTAAGAGACATGATATATATTGATTATATTTATTGATTATATTTATTGATTATATTTATCTTTATTATTTATCTTTATTATTTATTCAACTGATCTATATTTATTATCGTATAATATTGGTTAATATTTTAATTCGATAAATATCATTTATTATAAAAACCATCGAAGATATTATTCATTTAATATTTATTAATTGATGTATTACTCATTCTACAAATAATTTGATCTATGCATTCAATTTTACAAATTATTCTCGCTTTACATAAATTTTACTAAATAATAATTATTCATTTTTCAACACCACAACCATTAGGGTTAAACACCACAACCATTAGGGTTGAAACACCACAACCATTAGGGTTAAACACCACAACCATTAGGGTTAAAACATCACAACCATTAGGGTTAGAACACCACAACCATTAGGGTTAGAACACCACAACCATTAGGGTTAAAACACCACAACCATTAGGGTTAGAGCACCACAACCATTAGGGTTAAAACATCACAACCATTAGGGTTAAAACACCACAACCATTAGGGTTAAAACACCACAACCATTAGGGTTAAAACAACACAACCATTAGGGTTAGAACACCACAACCATTAGGGTTAGAACACCACAACCATTAGGGTTAGAACACCACAACCATTAGGGTTAAAACATCACAACCATTAGGGTTAAAACACCACAACCATTAGGGTTAGAACACCACAACCATTAGGGTTGAAACACCACAACCATTAGGGTTAAAACACAACAACCATTAGGGTTAAACACCACAACCATTAGGGTTTAAAACACTACAATCATTAGGGTTAGAACACCACAATCATTAGGGTTAGAACACCACAACCATTAGGGTTAAACACCACAACCATTAGGGTTGAAACACCACAACCATTAGGGTTAAAACACCACAACCATTAGGGTTAGAACACCACAACCATTAGGGTTTAAAACATCACAACCATTAGGGTTAAAACACCACAACCATTAGGGTTAAAACAACACAACCATTAGGGTTTAGAACACCACAACCATTAGGGTTAGAACACCACAACCATTAGGGTTAGAACACCACAACCATTAGGGTTAAAACATCACAACCATTAGGGTTAAAACACCACAATCATTAGGGTTAAAACATCACAACCATTAGGGTTAAAACACCACAATCATTAGGGTTTAAATAGGTCTATAGCTACTTTTTCTAAATTACTTTTCCCTTTATTTTCTTCACCGTATAATAAAGTACAGAGACTGTCTAATTACTGAGTTATAAAAACACTTTATTGTGTGATTATACAGTTAGAACATCCGCACTATTAGAAATATTAGAAGATGAGGTTTTGACTCTTTAAATGATTAAGATGTTTTAGAAATATTTGAATGATTATAATATGGTTTAGAAATATTTAGATGATTTACAATATTTTAGATATATATATACGGTTACTATGTTTGCAGTTTTAGAGGATAGCGCTAGGGTTATGCTCTTCAACTATGAGGTCTTAGATTTTGTGTTAGGTAGACTCGTAGGCTTCATTTACTATCACCTCTTCATTTTCCTCTTCCATCCGTGGGTGCAGCCACCGGTGCTTGTGTCCCTTTTCGTCACATTCCTTGGTAAGTGACTGCATTCACGGAGTAGCTTTTTTGCATCCATGAGCTTTGTCACCGACTGGTGGTAGGTAACTTTGTTCTTGGAGCTACTTTCCTATCTGACTGCTTCTTCCAGTCCCTTGTATTTCAATTCCTCTCAACGATATGGCCTTTGGTTATGAAGCAGATGTTTAACCTCTATTAAAATTTAAAAATTCGAAAGATAGAATATTATATATTTGGATATTTGAATTTTGATGAGTATATATATTAGATTAATTATATCTTAAAATATATGTCACTTAGAATTTAGTTTTGAAATATCCTTATATATATCTTAGATTATTTCCTAAGACATACATTTTATAAATCGTATCTTGGATTATTTCCTTATCTTGTAAATCATATCTTAGATTTTATCCTTAGATATATCTTATGAATCATATCTTAGATTATATCCTTAGATATATCTTATAAATCATATCTTAGATTATTTCCTAAGATATATATTTTATGAATTATATCTTGGATTATTTCCTTAGATATATCATATAAATCATATCTTAGATTTTATCCTTAGATATATCTTATAAATCATATTTTAGATTATTTCCTATAATATATATCTTATAAATCATATCTTAGATTATATCCTTAGATATATCTTATAAATCATATCTTAGATTATATCTTAGAGTAGCATACTAAAATGGTTCATATCTTCCGGTCAAGTATTCCCCGGATATCCGATTTTAAATCACTCTTTGCAGACGTTATTTGTACGTGAGTTAAGAAACGTAGTTTAACGTAACGTGTAATAATGTGAAGAATATACACGTGATTCGGGTAAATATTTCATATAGAATGTGGTACAAGATTTATAAAAACTATAACTTTTTCATTTGCAAGTTTTCGATTCTTATTAGTTTTACAATTAATTCAAAGTCAACTAATTATTTTCTACAATTCATTAAATATTCGGAGGATGATTTAAAAAAAATCGAAATTTTGAAAAAAAAATGTATCATAACTTTCGTTTTAAATTTTTTTTTTAATTATTGTTTCCAAAAACAAAAAATAAATATATGAACATTATTTGCAAGGAATACTTAACGTGTTAAATAGTTTAAAAAATAGTCAGAAAGAAAGTTATGGTGGGTTGACAGAATATTAAAAGGGGGTTCCCTTGCTTAATCTTCTATGGCCCCACCATAACTCTTTTCCTGGGCTATACCGATACAATTATCGTCCAATGATAATTTTAATATCTTGATATGTATTATAACAATTATTTTTAGAATAACAATTTTGATATCGAAAAGATAACAATTTTGATATCGAACAGATAACAATTTTGATATCGAACAGATAACAATTTTGATATCGAACAGATAACAATTTTGATATCGAAAAGATAACAATTTTGATATCGAACAGATAACAATTTTGATATCGAACAGATAACAATTTTGATATCGAACAGATAACAATTTTGATATCGAACAGATAACAATTTTGATATCGAACAGATAACAATTTTGATATCGAACAGATAACAATTTTGATATCGAACAGATAACAATTTTGATATCGAACAGATAACAATTTTGATATCGAACAGATAACAATTTTGATATCGAACAGATAACAATTTTGATATCGAAAAGATAACAATTTTGACATCGAAAAGATAACAATTTTGATATCGAACAGATAACAATTTTGATATCGAACAAATAACAATTTTGATATCGAACAGATAACAATTTTGATATCGAAAAGATAACAATTTTTGACATCGAAAAGATAACAATTTTGATATCGAACAGATAACAATTTTGATATCGAACAGATAACAATTTTGATATCGAACAGATAACAATTTTGATATCGAACAGATAACAATTTTGATATCGAACAGATAACAATTTGATATCGAACAGATAACAATTTTGATATCGAAAAGATAACAATTTTGATATCGAACAAATAACAATTTTGATATCGAAAAGATAACAATTTTGATATCGAACAAATAACAATTTTGATATCGAACAAATAACAATTTTAATATTAAAAATAACAATAATAATTCGGAAACAGCTCAAGAACGCTAAAGTGGCTTTCTCATCGGAAGGATCCAGTTAACCCGTTAATAGGTCTCTAGTACGTTTTAGGTCCCATCCATCAAATGGTTTATCACCCTGTGGGGGTTTAGCGGGTCAGGCACGAGTGGTTTCGACGATAGGCTTTAACGATAACTTCCTAACCATATCATTGACCTAATTCATAGCTATGGTTAGGTACTAGCTAGAACATATCAGTTATATGGAAAATATATGGTACAGTCAAAGAAAAATGTATCCATAATTATTTTTTCACACTTTATTAATTTCACATTTACAAAAAAGTAACTTTACTAATTGTAATGCTTGTAGATATTTAAAAATTGGTCTGGGTACACGATGACAAATTATAAAATTTGAAAATAATAGGAAATTAGAAAACTATGATTTGAAAAATTAAATTCATGTGGAGACTTTTTTCTTTGATAGTACATCAAATTAGTAATCGACAGATCATCTGTTATTGCTGTTTATAATAAAAATCGTATTGATAAACTATAATTGTTTATTTATGATAAATTAGGATTTTATTTTCATAAAATATTTACCGTCAAATAGATAGATGATCTTTTTATCATCGATGATATTTTTACTCAAATTTGTGTATACACTACTCAGAATTTATGTTGGGGCCATAGAAGATTAAGTACGCTCCTCTCAATCTTCTATGGCCCCACCATAACTATCCCTCTCAATCTTCTATGGCCCCACCATAACTTTCCCCTCTCAATATTCTATGGCCCCACCATAACTTCCCCCTCTCAATCTTCTATGGCCCCACCATAACTTTCCCCTCTCAATCTTCTATGGCCCCACCATAACTTTCCCCTCTCAATATTCTATGGCCCCACCATAACTATCCCTCTCAATCTTCTATGGCCCCACCATAACTATCCCTCTCAATCTTCTATGGCCCCACCATAACTTCCCCCTCTCAATCTTCTATGGCCCCACCATAACTTCCCCCTCTCAATCTTCTCTGGCCCCACTATAACTTCCCCCTCTCAATCTTCTATGGCCCCACCATAACTCCCCTCCTGGGTACCTCTCCTAATCCGTTTTTACAAATTTCGATTACCCGTTAATTATTATACATTACCTGCATTTCCTTTATTTATTTATAGGTATGAACCTATAAGCATCCGGTGTTAGTTTTTCCCTGCCGTAGGTCTAAATTAGTTAGGCCTATTGATAAACTAATCATGGTGATTATTTGCACGCAGTCATTTGTGATTATTTCATTAAATAGAACTAACTAACGTATTTATTGTGATATCATTTTATAATCATATAGAGTGTTATTAATTTATTATATATTTAAATTTGGTATTTATAGAAGTATCCAAATGGATAATATTTATGTATTATGACATAATAATATAATGTCATTAATTAGATCTAAAAATATATTATACGTATTAATTATGATATAATTTTATAATTATATAGTATATTAATATATATTTAAATTAGATGTTTATAGAAGTATCCAAATGGATAATATTTCTGTATTATGACATAATATAATCCATTCTATACTATCCCTATTGCTCTGTGGGAATTTAACTTTAAATTTTGAGATATATTTTTACCATATGTATTATTTCAAATTTTCTAATTATTATGTTTACATTATTTGGCTCTACATCAAACATTTTATTGGTTAGATAAATATTTTCGTATGTACATAGAGAGAAAGTAATGGTGGGACCATAGAAGATTAAGAGGAGAAAGTTATGGTGGGGCCATAGAAGATTAAGAGGAGAAAGTTATGGTTGATTGAGAGGAACCGTTAAAATTTTCGGTGGGTCTTCAATAAATTTCTTACTGGTACGCATAAATTAATGTAATAAATTGAGAAATCAATTACTATAAAAGAGTGCTTGTGTCCCTTTTCGTCACATTCCTTCGTAAGTGACTGAATTCACGGAGTAGCTTTTCTGCATCCATGAGTATTGTCACAGACGGTGGTAGGTGACTTTGTTCATGGGGCTACTTTCCTCTCTGACTACTTCTTCCAGTCCCTTGTATTTAATTTCCTTTTGACGTCAGCGATATGGCCTTTGGTTCCGAACCAGACGTTAAATTAATGAAATATTTAATTTTCATTAAACATACCAGTTTATTTAATGTGCAGTTTATTTACTGACTACAAATACACTGGAATTTACATTTTAACACTGCACTTCATTTACAAAGCATTTGACTGCACTTTCACAGTGCAGCTTTTTTTACAAATGCATTGGAATTTGCACTTTTCAGTGCACTTTATTTACAAATGCATTGGAATTTGCACTTTTCAGTGCACTTTATTTACAAATACATTGGAATTTGCACTTTCAGTGCACTTTATTTACAAATGCATTGGAATTTGCACTTTTCAGTGCACTTTATTTACAAATGCATTGGAATTTGCACTTTTCAGTGCACTTTATTTACAAATACATTGTAATTTGCACTTTTCAGTGCAGTTTATTTACAAATAAATTCGAATTTGCACTTTTCAGTGCACTCTAATTACAAATACATTCGAATTTCCACTCTGATGCACAGTGAGTGCATATGACTACCCTTTTAGACTGCACTTCATTTACAATGCACTGACTGCACCTGTGCCACCATACCAGTTCTTGATGCAGTGTGTGGGAGTTCACTTTCATTTGTAGCTTTTAGATGTTTGTGGTTAGTATAGAAAGGAGGTACAGCTTCTGTGGTGGAGAAGAGAGTGTATGTATGTACAGGAAGTAAAGCTGTACTGGTAAAAAGTCATCTCTCGAGGATGTGCAAGCGATAAAATGAAAAGTCAATGGGTAGGGTAAAATGAAATTATTGGACAGTGCCACGTTTTCGTAAATGACTAGTGAGAAAAATGTATATAATAGTTATTTTTTATTGGTATCCATGATACCTGCAGGTATCCATGATACCTGCAGGTATCTTGGATACCAGTAAAAAATTAAAAGTTATATAATAATTATTATATAGAGTTTTCTTACATGTCCGAAGATGTGGAACTGTCCAATAATTCGGGACTTTACGTATCAATAATATCCGACGAAAAATGCCTTACATACGATTCTGTCAGTAATTATGATATTTTACGATAAAATACCATCAATATTTACCGTAATGGACAATAACAGATCATAATTTTTTTATATTGTGTGATGAACAAAATAAACACCATCCATGTTCTACTATCAGTCTAGTAAATAATTAAGTAATATATATTTCCTATACAAATCGAAACAAATAATCTACGTGTATTGATGTCCAATATTTTGTCCGCTTTTAACCAATTTTATCAACATGTACAATATTATTTTATAAAAATATACCTATTAATACGTTCCGGACGTTGATTATAAAATCACGGCTATTTCTAGAGCTAAAATGAAACAAAACTATTCTTTCAATCCAGATAATTTATTAATTCCAAAAGAACAACTTTAACAAACAAACTAATATTTTACACGAAGCCCCCAACTGTTACAATATTTATTACCTTTAGATCATAAACCACAATAAAGTAATTAAATGACTGGATAGAGAGTAACGGCAAATCATCACAGATGGTAAATGTATTGAATATTTCTTTGTAGTTTGCAATGTAGAGTCACTAGCTCGTGAAATTGGAACTCTGCACTAAGAGCAAGAGGCTCTTTATTTATCACTCTTGTCGTAAGAGCACTAAGAGTAAGAGGCTCTTTATTTATCACTCTTGTCGTAAGAGCACTAAGAGTAAGAGGCTCTTTATTTATCACTCTTGTCGTAAGAGCACTAAGAGTAAGAGGCTCTTTATTTATCACTCTTGTCTGTTGAGAGCACTAAGAGTAAGAGGCTCTTTATTTATCACTCTTGTCTGTTGAGAGCTCTAAAGGAAAGAGGCTCTTTATTTATCACTCTTGTCTGTTAAGAGCTCTAAAGGAAAGAGGCTCTTTATTTATCACTCTTGTCTGTTGAGAGCACTAAGAGTAAGAGGCTCTTTATTTATCACTCTTGTCTGTTAAGAGCTCTAAGAGTAAGAGGCTCTTTTTTTATCACTCTTGTCTGTTGAGAGCTCTAAAGGAAAGAGGCTCTTTATTTATCACTCTTGTCTGTTAAGAGCTCTAAAGGAAAGAGGCTCTTTATTTATCACTCTTGTCTGTTGAGAGCACTAAGAGTAAGAGGCTCTTTATTTATCACTCTTGTCTGTTAAGAGCTCTAAGAGTAAGAGGCTCTTTTTTTATCACTCTTGTCGTAAGAGCTCTAAGAGTAAGAGGCTCTTTATTTATCACTCTTGTCTGTTGAGAGCACTAAGAGTAAGAGGCTCTTTATTTATCACTCTTGTCTGTTGAGAGCTCTAAAGGAAAGAGGCTCTTTATTTATCACTCTTGTCTGTTAAGAGCTCTAAAGGAAAGAGGCTCTTTATTTATCACTCTTGTCTGTTGAGAGCACTAAGAGTAAGAGGCTCTTTATTTATCACTCTTGTCTGTTAAGAGCTCTAAGAGTAAGAGGCTCTTTTTTTATCACTCTTGTCGTAAGAGCTCTAAGAGTAAGAGGCTCTTTATTTATCACTCTTGTCGTAAGAGCACTAAGAGTAAGAGGCTCTTTATTTATCACTCTTGTCGTTAAGATGACTAAAGGAAGTGAAATAGGTAGGCACGGCATATGGTACATGGGCGCTATAGATGTACTATGTACGATAGAGCGGCTACAGCCTATGTCCCTATGTATAACCTATGTATTGTAGGTGTACTATGTCTTACCTATGTCCCTATGTATAGCCTATGTATTGTAGGTGTACTATGTCTTACCTATGTCCCTATGTCTTGTAGTCTTTGTGTGGGTTAATTGGCACGCGTCTGTGGGTGTTTAGTAACCTAGGCCTGGATTGTTGAACTCTTCAAGGGGTTCTTTATTTACAACTATTGGTGGTTGTTTTTACTCTGTGGTTGTTTTAACTCTGTGGTTGTTTTAACTCTGTGGTTGTTTTAACTCTGTGTTTGTTTTAACTCTGTGGTTGTTTTAACTCTGTGGTTGTTTTAACTCTGTGGTTGTTTTAACTCTGTGGTTGTTTTAACTCTGTGGTTGTTTAACACTACATGAGGTTGTTTTAACTCTGTGGTTGTTTTAACACTACATGAGGTTGTTTTTAACTCTGTGGTTGTTTTAACACTACATTAGGTTGTTTTAACTCTGTGGTTGTTTTAACACTACACGAGGTTGTTTTAACTCTGTGGTTGTTTTAACTCTGTGGTTGTTTTAACTCTGTGGTTGTTTTAACACTACACGAGGTTGTTTTAACTCTGTGGTTGTTTTAACTCTGTGGTTGTTTTAACACTGCACGAGGTTGTTTTAACTCTGTGGTTGTTTTAAATCTGTGGTTGTTTTAACTCTGTGGTTGTTTCAACACTACACGAGGTTGTTTAATCCTGACTAAATTCTTGTTTTCTTTCAATTGTACCACATACGGAATGATAAATACCCAGTAATAGAGTTATGGTAGAGTTATCAAAGATTAAAAGGGGTAAACTCAATCTTCTATGCCCGCACCATAAGTTTCTCTTCTGGGTATAGCTAAAATATACATTTAATATAATAAGGAAGTTATACAAACAATAAATATAATGCACTTTAATTGGGAATTTTAATAGTATTTATAATTATAATTCAATAATAGAAAATGTATTATACTTTGTTTAATGATATACTGTACTATGGATTATTAATTCATTGTCATTTTATTAGATTACTATTGACTTCATTGAATGGGTACATAGGTATTACTATTCTACATGCTCTTGTTTCAATTACCTTCATCAATATTATGGGTGTCAACTCGAGGACAAAATACAAAACCTATGTACTGTAAAAGTGTATATGTGGAGTAAAGTGTATTATACTGTGAATTTTAAATACGTAGATATAAAATAAGAAAATTAATCAACTTATGATTTAAGTTTGGTTATAAATCGTATTTTTCAAAATAGGTACACTTTAACGTCACTATTTTCTTGCCAGTCTATTTTCCAAGGACTAGTGAACCAGTAACCAGTCACCAGACTAGTTACCTTTAAAGGACAATGCGATAGCATGAACCTTCTGGTAGTAAGTTAGTTAGTTAGTTAGTTAGTATTTATTAATGGAAAGAAGTTGATTGCCTTGGATTTAGTAATTAGTTACTGAGTGTACTTAGATTGATTGGTAACAATTAATATAGTGCCTTGCATAAGGCTGATTAATATTAAGCAATTCAATTTGAATATATAGGAAGCAATTGAAATTATTGGTTGCAAAAGTAATCTCTTTAATACGAGATAGAATTAATAAATAAGTATATTGAAAGTTTTTAGATATGGGAGGAGCTAAAGAATATAATATTATAAATGAATTAGAAAAAACTGGTTAGATGTACTATCAGAGAAAAGAGTCACTGTGATGATGTACTATCAGAGAAAAGAGTCACTGTGATGATGTACTATCAGAGAAAAGAGTCACTGTGATGATGTACTATCAGAGGAAAGAGTCACCGTGATGATGTACTATCAGAGAAAAGAGTCACTGTGATGATGTACTATCAGAGGAAAGAGTCACTGTGATGATGTACTATCAGAGAAAAGAGTCACTGTGATGATGTACTATCAGAGGAAAGAGTCACTGTGATGATGTACTATCAGAGAAAAGAGTCACTGTGATGATGTACTATCAGAGAAAAGAGTCACTGTGATGATGTACTATCAGAGAAAAGAGTCACTGTGATGATGTACTATCAGAGAAAAGAGTCACTGTGATGATGTACTATCAGAGAAAAGAGTCACTGTGATGATGAACTATCAGAGAAAAGAGTCACTGTGATGATGTACTATCAGAGAAAAGAGTCACTGTGTTGATGCTAATTTCACAAATCACAGTTTTCTAATTTCCAACCGTTTTCCAATCTTTGTCATCGTGTACCCAGACTAATTTTAAAATATCTACAAACATTACAATTAGTAAAGTTTCCTTTTGGAAATGTTAAATTAGTAAACTAATAAAAGAACAATATATATATATACATTTTTCTTTCTACTTTGAATCCATTAAACACAGTTCATTCCAAACCAGTTTGTGTATTTAGAATTTTAGCTAATAGATGTGTGGGCGAGGTGTACTTAAAAGGTATTGAAGTGACCAGGTAGATTGACCAGCTATTGACCAGATGAATGTGCAAGGTGATTACAGCCAGGTAAACTTATTTGGTTAGCATCCAAGGTGAACTTGGCAGGTATACTCTACTGATTCGATAAACTTACACTGTGAATCTGGCCAGGTAAACTTATTTTGAACTTTTTTTGGGTAAACTAATTTGGTAAATTTGGTCAGGTGAACCAAATTTAACTGACCAGCTATAGAATCAGTTCATTTTATTCTTAATAAAGAAGATAGTTATGGTGGGGCCATAGAAGATTGAGAGGGGAAAGTTACGGTAGGCCATAGAAGATTCAGAGGGGAAAGTTACTTGGGCCATAGAAGATTGAGAGGGGAAAGTTATGGTGGGGCAATAGAGGATTGTGAGGGGAAAGTCATTCTGGGGCCATAGAAGATTGAGAGGAGCCACACATAATCTCCCATTGCCCCCACCATAACTTTTCCCCCTGGGTATTACTGCACTTCATAGCTTTATTTCCAGACTCGATTTACTAAATCTTAACCTTATGTTTATATGTTACTCACCATAGTAACTTTAGGGGTATACGCCCTTTAAAGTGTTACCTATAGTGTGTAGTTAGTTACATGTAGATAGTGTAACTTATGTAACGTGTAGTGATTGCTATCTTTTGGAAGAAGAAAACTTGAAATGACTCATATCATAGTTTGAATTTTTTTTCAGAATTTTGCTTGAATTTATTCAAGATTTGCAGCAGTTATAATCTAGATATAAAATTTTTTTCTACAGATTCACTTGTAAATATTAATTCTTTTATTTTATATCACTTTATCATTAAGAATAATGTTTTTATTTTACTGAAGTAATTCGTTATTATATTTTCCATAAGGTTAAATTTATTTACTTATTTAAAAATAGTATTCATCACAAAGTACCTATACATGTTCAATCTCTATACCCAGTCGAAAAAATTACCATCGGCAGATCGTCTATTATTGTCCATTACGGTAAATATTGATGGTATTTTATCGTAAAATATCATAATAAAGACTTCGACATTTGTTATGGGGAATGTCCGACGAAGGACGATAGACTACTATACTGTATAAAGTGTTCAAAATTGTAATACGATTGTTTTTTTTTCACAGATTTTTATTTATCATCATCGTATGTTTTTTTTTACCAAGGATTAAAATCACCAATATAGTCGATTATCTATTATATATATTATATTCCAAGTCTTTACTATACAATATACATGCAGTACACAGTACATATGTTCTAGTACTACACCCAATACATCACAGTTTACATCAGTCACCTGATTTAGTACCGTTTATGGCTAGTATCTGTTGTAGCCCATCAAAGGGGCAACTGTTTGGAAAATATTTCCTTGTGACAGTGAAAAGGGAAAAAAATGTTAAGTATGCTATTAGACAACCTATGTACTAACTATTTGTAGTAATGTACCTAATTAAAATATGTTATTCTATATTTTTATATTAATGTACTTAATTAAAGTATATTATTCTATGTTTTTATATTAATGTATTTACATAAAATATATTATTCTATATTCTTATATTAATGTACTTAATTAAAATATATTATTCTATATTTTTATATTAATGTACTTAATTAAAATATATTATTCTATATTTTTATATTGATGTACTTACTTAAAATATATTATTCTATATTTTTATATTAATGTACTTAATTAAAGTATATTATTCTATATTTTTATATTAATGTACTTAATTAAAGTATATTATTCTATATTTTTATATTAATGTACTTACTTAAAATATATTATTCTATATTTTTATATTAATGTACTTACTTAAAATATATTATTCTATATTTTTATATTAATGTACTTAATTAAAATATATTATTCTAAATTTTTATATTAATGTACTTAATCAAAATATATTATTCTAAATTTTTATATTAATGTACTTACTTAAAATATATTATTCTATATTTTTATATTAATGTACTTAATTAAAATATGTTATTCTATATTTTTATATTAATGTACTTACTTAAAATATAATATTCTATATTTTTATATTAATGTACTTAATTAAAATATATTATTCTATATTTTTATATTAATGTACTTAATTAAAATATATTATTTTTAATTCCTAAAATGTGAAAATCTACGTTTTTCAGATGCCATTTTTAAAAATATTGTAAAATCCTTTTTAATATTAATTTGAATCTATGAATTATGTTTAATTATCTATATTGAATAAACTTATTTATTTTTAGATATTGAATATTTAGATAATATTTTTATATTTTAAAAATATTTATATAATTGTAAGCAGTTAATAGTTCGAATTCCTACAATAAGCTCCGCCCCCTTTTCCATTAGCCCCGCCCACTATCCGTTAATATCGTAGCATATGGTCTACGACAGCCTCTCTCGAACACCTGTCGTCTTTTATCGTAGATACGAGAAGAATCGTAACATCAGTTTAATGTTGAAAAATCGTATCTATTGAAAATATTCTTACTTTTTAATCGTTGCTTTTGGAATTATTTGATGTAAATCGGTTAGGTATCATTATAATTTAAATCATCGGCTTAAACCTAATTCTTAAAAAAATACCTACCCTCTAAAAAATCATATATTTTTTTACTAATATATTTAGATCATCCTAAAAAATATTTGAACATTTTTCCTAGGGTAAAACACTTCATGGCAATTTCCTAGTTTTCGAACAATTATCAAAATTGACTTATAAAAATACCTACATGTATTATAAAAACAATTCTTACATGTTGGAAAAAATTCATTTTCCAAAATAATTAAAGAAATGCACTTCTACATCACACAACACCACGCCTACTTCCCCCCTCCCCTCCCTAACAACCCCCCCCCCCCCCCCAAACGTTTAAACTTTATCCGAAGCAGTTGGAGAGAATAATAACGTTTCACTTCAGTTTGCTTTTAGAGCTCACAGAGTGTGGTGGTGAGTGTGTCAGTACTGTGTGGAACCTATGACTGCTATGAGGTGAATATAACTACACGCACAATTATCATGATTTTAGGAACTATTTCTGGGAAAATTTATTAATCTAATAATTAGGTTCATTACCATTTCTATATATGTGTAGAT
>CANNZV010004378.1:0-42136 GCA_947561585.1 Caprella mutica | reverse complement strand
ATATGTTGATGAAAATGCGCTATTCCTAGTAGCACACGTTTTCCGCCTTCGGACGGACAGGTAGCTTGTTGAAAAAAAAAAAGTTCTATTAAGCCAAGAGGCTTAATAGAACTATAATTCCTTATAATAGCAATTCTTAAAGTCAGGCTCAGCGGTCAGACGTACAATATATCTAAAATGTACGTCTGACCTCTGAAAGAAAATTTGTAAGTTCAAACTGCTTTCAGCAAAGCATTGAAAATATGCCTTTTACAAATTTTTTTTTAGAATAAAAAAACCTTTGTTAAGCGTAGGTTGAACCTACGCTTTGGTGTTTGCAAAATTCCGTTTTGTTTGAGCTAAGCGCAAAACGGAGTTTTGCCGACGCTTTTGACGTAGGTGAAACCTACGCCAAACTATCTTTAGGAAAATGCCATGCCTTCAAACCCTATTTTCTGAAACTAGTTTGAACTTACGAAAATTTTAATTTTCGGTCTAGCCGTCTGACTTCTCAAAAGTCTAGCCGTCTGATCTTTCAAAAGTCTAATACCAATAATTCACCTTCAAAATAACAGCCCGATTATTCGTAGCGGGATTGAGTCCAGGAATCACATCATAATTGTCGATATAGACCAGAAAAATATCAGACATCGGTGCAAATCTCCATTGCAAACGACTATTGATACCCATATATTCCGACTGTGCCACATACTGAAAAAGACTCGTCCAAATCAGATTTCTAGAAAAACCGATTTCCATCTTCGAGACCAAAGCCGATATTTGGCTATCGCCATACGGCTCAGGAAAATTAATATCATTCCACTGATAACCAATAGAGAAATTTCCCCAAGGCTGTATGCGATAATTGGCATTCGCTTCTATTCGATTGAGCGTTCCATTATAAAAACCACCAATTTGTCCTGTCAAGGAATAGGAAAAAGCCTTTCGAGCATCCGATTGATAATCAAGTCTCAGGTCGGTAAAATTATAATTTTGAGCCGGTAAAGGTTCTTCTCCCGTAAAGGAAAAAGGAAATTGCAAATCCAGTCCATTATTATTTAAGCGAATTTGGATTTCTTGACGATTTCTAAAAGTCAAGAAATAGCGCAAGCGATTGTAGCGTTCGTTGAAAGTCCAGTCGCTATTGAGCACAATGAGGTTTTCGAAACCAAAACGATGTCGAGCAATTTTGCCTTCTTTATCTTTTGGTCGAATGATATAATCTATACTCGAATAATTTTGGTTAAAACCCAAACGAACAACCGTATCTCGTGCCGCATCATAATTCTCAATACGACCCAAAAAACCCATATCTGCAAAATAATTGTCTTGCATGAAAACAAAGTCGGTTAAGAATTCCCAAGAAGCATTTTTATATAAAAAAACGCTATTGTAAAATCCAGTTCGCTCCGAAATATCGGGCTTCATAGATTGGTGAATCCCCAAAGCCGTCAATATTTTGCCATCGTCCGAAATATAAACGCCTTCGACACTCGCATTTCTACCAAAATCCTGCTCCACCAATTCGGTTTTATCAAAAGCTTGGCGATTGAGGAACATTCCTTGCACAAAAGAACGCCCAAATTTTTGTTGAAAAGAGACCGCAGATTGATTTTGTCCAAAAGAAGCCTCGCCTGCTCCCGAATGAATATTCATGACACCAATACGCAAATCAGGATTGACATTTCCCGTCAATCGCGCGCCATACAAAATGGGAACAGCCTCCCGATTGGCATCCAAACCAATGGTGCGAGAGAAAAAAGGACGAGCTTGTCCAAAACCAAAATCCGCAAAAAGGTCGCTATTTTCTAGAAAGAAGGTTCGCTTTTCGGGTAGAAAAATATTGAAACGAGTAAGATTGGTTACCAATTCATCGACTTCTATTTGAGAAAAATCAGGATTGACGGTCAAATCCAAATTGAGGGAAGAAGAAACCGAGACTTTGGCATCGCCACCAACTCCCCAAGTAAAATCCGTTGCTTCGCCGGCTCGCTTTTCAATCCCTCCAGTGGCATAAGGGATTATATTGAAATTGCCTGATTTTTTACTAGGCGGCTTATCCCAAACCAAACTCCCCGCAAAAGCAGGATTGGGTGGCCAAAACGATTCGGGCACAGCTGTCCAATTGTGGTATTCATTGAGGGAGATAAGGTTGCGGACAAAATTCAAACCCCATTCGTCAATATTATCTTTATAGCGTAAAATTCGGAAAGGAATGGCCATTTCCATGCTCCAATATTCCTCGCTTACATGAACTTCCGAATACCAACGATTGCTCCAATCGGAGTTGATTCCAGAAGTCTCCGAACGCAAGGCATCCCACTGAACGCCTGCCGCAGTCACTCCAAAAAGAAAGGCATTGGTTCGAGTATTGAGCGGGTCGAGAATGATAGCAATTCCATCATTGTCCCAATATTCATCTCGTTTGAGGGATTGTATAATAATGTCTTCTGTCTGATAGCACTTTGCGCCAACATAGAGATTATTTTCATCATAAGTCAAACGAACTTCGGTTTTTGGTGTAGCGTTTTCGGCAAAAAAAGGCGTTTTTTGCCAGAAATTTCCTGCATAGGAATCGCCTTGCCAAACTTGTTCATTCAGTTGACCATCTATTTTTATTTCCTCGGTAGTTTTAGAAATAGAGGTTCTAAAAACAGTTTTGAAATCTTTGACTTCGGGTTGTGCAATAGCTGTAGTCGTGCCTAATAAGAAAAACAGGAAAGTGTATATATTTAGTTTCATAACTGATTTTTTGCCTTATTTAGAAGGAGAACAAGGAACTATACTCAAAAAGCTCCTTGAAAATATTGCTCGAAGATGACAATATTTCTTTAATAGAATCAAAATTTCGACAAGTAGATATTCTTTTTCCACAAAAAAAAAATATAAAAATTTATGGACTAAAAAATTGAGAATAAATAGGTTTTTGTACTTTTGTATTCTTCACTAGAAGAAAACTTTTACATTTAAAAATGTTTGCCAAAAGCAAACAAAAACAAAGAGAAAATGCATTTATTTTTTGATGTTTCAGCAGAAGGGAAACCTAAGAATTGGAAAGCAGGTCCGACCGATGCTTTCAATTGGCCACGTTTAGTTCATTTATCGTGGTTGTTGTACAATGACGAAAGAGAGTTGGTAGAATCACGCAATGATTTGATCAAACCAGAGGGTTTTGAGATTTCTGAAGCTACCGAACGGATTCACAAAATAGATCCTGTGAAAATTCATGAAGAAGGGATTCCTTTGAAAGAGTCGCTCAAAGCTTTTTCGGAAGTTGTAGACAAAGCGGAGTATGTGATTGCCTACAATTTTAAGTATAATTCTCATGTCGTGGCTGCGGAGTTTTACCGAAAAGGGATGGAACATCGAATGTTTAGTAGCGAAGAATATTGTTTGATGCAAGAAGCTACTTGGTTTTGCAAAATCAAAAAACCAGGTGGTGGCTACAAGTGGCCCAAATTAATGGATATTCACGAGAAACTCTATGATGGAAAACATTATGCAGATGCGAACAATGCGCTAGCAGACGTTTCTGCGGTTGCGGTTATGTTTTACCACTTGTTGGATATAGAAGCGATAGAGTTGTTTTAGGTTTCTAGAAAAGCTAAACAGGACACTGCATAGTTCGGTTAAAACCAATATTTTTTTCCAGATTAGATCTGGAAATAAAGTCTAAAGAGTGTCCGTTTACTGAACCATATACCATGAAAAGCATATTCATCAGTCGAATCCTCAAAGCAGAAAGTGTCTTTTATACCAAACTCCCAAAAACGCACTATCGTGTTTTTGCGGAATCTCTGATTGATTTCAAGGCAGTAGATATAGCAGAGATTCCGGAGAGTGATTGGCTGTTTTTTTATAGCAAAAATGCGGTGCGGTATTCAGTTCAAAATGAACGATTGCAATTGGCAATGCAAAGTCGGAAATTGGCAACAATGGGAAAGGGGACAGCACAGGTTTTGCAGGACTATGGTTTCGAAGCCGATTTTGTTGGTTCTTATGATCCCCAAGAAACCGCGAAGCGTTTAACGATAAAAGCCAGCAAAGAATCCATTCTTTTTATACGAGCCAATCATTCGAGACAATCCATTCAAGAACATTTGCCTTCCCCTATTTTGACTCAAGCTTTGGTTGTATACGAAAACAATCCTAAAACAGATTTTGAAATCCCTCCTGTAGATATTCTTGTTTTTACCAGTCCTGTCAATGCGCAAACTTACTTTGGGAAATACGACTGGAAGCCCAGCCAAAAAGTGTTGGCGATAGGCCACACGACGGCGAAAGCTCTATACGATTTGGGAATCAAAGAAGTACGGGTTGCCGACGAACCTTCCGAGGAGGCTTTGTGTAGTTTGGTATTGAGTCTTTAATCTTTAATTGTTCAAAAGTACTTAGAATACAGCTTTGAGACTGCTGAGTTTTCAAAATGTCTTTAGTGTAGTTCCAACGTATTTTAAACCAATTCCCTACCTTTAGCGTTATTAATGTACATTTATATTACTCAACAAGCTGAATTATTTTTCCTATGATTGGATGGCGTTTTTCTGAATACATTCCTGACCCCAATGCGGGAAATATTTTTGACCGATTACTCAAATTGTTTCAAGAACTATTGATACATTCTTCGGGCAATGTGGGCGAGGCTTTGACTTGGATGACTCAGCTGGACAAAGAACATAAATTGACGACGAGCGATTATGGGATGGCGGATTTTATACAGGATTTGATAGACAAAGGTTATATCAAACCACAAGATGCCGATAATCCCAATTTTGTGCCTTCTGCCAAAATGGAAATTGCCATCCGAAAAAAATCCTTGGAAGACATTTTTGGTTTGTTGAAAAAATCGAAACGAGGCAACCACAACACCAAATTTGGAGGAAAAGGAGATGAAACAACCGCCGACCGCCGCCCCTACGAATTTGGCGATAGCCTCGATAATCTCGCTATCTCCGAATCCTTACGCAATGCTCAAATCAATCATGGGATAGATGATTTCCAATTGACCCAAAAAGATTTGGAAGTCAACGAAACGTTCTATCAAAGTCAAATGAGTACAGTTTTGATGATAGATATTTCACATTCTATGATTTTGTACGGCGAAGACCGAATCACGCCCGCCAAGAAAGTGGCAATGGCATTGGCAGAACTCATTACGACTCGATATCCTAAAGATACACTCGACATTTTGGTCTTTGGAAACGATGCTTGGCAAATTCAAATCAAGGATTTACCCTATTTGGAAGTTGGCCCTTATCATACCAATACGGTAGCGGGCTTGGAATTGGCGATGGATTTGTTGCGGAAACGACGCAATCTCAACAAGCAGATTTTTATGATTACCGATGGGAAACCAACTTGTCTCAAAAGAGGAAAAAAATACTATCAAAATAGTTTTGGACTAGACCGAAAGATTGTCAATCGTACACTTGGCTTGGCGACCAAATGCCGAAAATTGCAGATTCCGATTACGACCTTTATGATTGCTAGAGATCCTTATTTGGTTCGATTTGTAGACCAATTTACCAAAGCCAATAATGGCAAGGCTTACTATAGTAGTTTACAAGGTTTGGGCGAATTCATTTTTATGGATTATAAAAAGAATAAAGGAAAGCGACATAGATAAAGGGCAAAAAAAAAAACTTCGCTCCAAAAGGAACGAAGCTTACCTAGAATTTGTAACCCTAGGCTTATGGGATATTTACACGTTTAGATATGTACAAAAAAGATTCCAACTTTATTAAGAATCTTTTTATATCCGTATTTTAGTTATATTATTTAATGAAATAATCTATTTGTGATTACCAAAACAATAATATTAAGAATATTTCTTATGTATTAAAGCTTAAAAAAAAAGGGTTTGGATGATTCCAAACCCTTTTTTAGTCAACTCGTTTTTTTTTTGTTATAAACGCAAATCTTCTATATAAATATCTGGAAATTGCGCTGCATCAAACTTGAAATGTCCTTTTTGGAAAAGTGCATCTGTTTTTAAGTTGTGCATTTTTAAGGTATATCTTGCGCCATCACGAGAAAAAGCTTTGACTTCGGCAATGTCATTTTGTTTTTTATCAATGAGAACTTTCAATTTGAAAATATCTGCTTCTCGGTCAACAGGCTTAAATTCGATGTATTGCATGATGGTTCCGTCTTTGGAGTATTCATCTGCCAAAACGTATATAAAATCTCCATTTTCATACATCTTGATTATCTTTTGTGGCGACAAAAATTCGTCTTCTTCCATCAATTCTTCAGCATCATTTATTTGCACTTCATTATTGGATTTTAGGTGATACCAAAGCGTTGTACCATCCGAGATAATGGATTGTTCGGGCAAATCCAAACGGTATTTGCTGCCCGCTTGTGCCATTGTACCTTTTTGTACGATGCGCTCTTCTTCAGGAATTTCGATTTCTAAAGAAAATTCTGCTTCCATTGCAGTTAGTCCGTCATATTTGACTTTCAATTTTTCGAGTATGGCTCTTGCTTCTGGGTCAGAATCTACCTGCGTTGTGTAATCTTGTGCCCAAGTGCTTGTCAAACAAGCGAGTGTTAGGATAAACAAAAATATCTTTTTCATAAATATTGGTTTTATATTTTAGCCAACAGAAAACGGTTGTGCTTTTAATTTTCTTTCTACTAAAACGCTGTTTCGTTCAGAATATTGATTGTAAAACAAAGCTAAGGGGTTAAAGTTTGCTTAAACAAATGGAGTAGGGTTAAAGTGGTGTTAAAACAAAAATAGCCAATTGAAGGAATTCAATTGGCTATTTTCAAAAAAAAAATAATATTGGATTAAGCTTCTTCCCCCGATCGCACTAGGAGTTGAAATCCATTGCCATGAATATTGACAATTTCTATATTGGAATCCTTCTTGAGGTATTTTCGAAGTTTGGTAACGAAAACATCCATAGAACGAGCCGTAAAATAATTGTCTTCGTTCCAAATTTTAGTCAAAGCTTCGGAACGAGGCAAAATATCGTTGATATACAAACAGAAAAGACGTAATAATTGAGCTTCTTTAGGCGACAATTTATCTTTTTCTACTTCTCCATTATCGTCCGTAAAGGTCAATATACGCAAAGGAAAATTGAAATGGTATTGCCCAATATTGAAATCTTTGACATCTTCTTTTGGATCAGGTTTGCCTTGGCTTCGCTTCATAATCGCCTGAATACGAAACAACAATTCTTCCGAATTGAAAGGTTTGCTGATATAATCGTCTGCTCCAATTTTAAAACCTTGCAAAACATCTTCTTTCATTGTTTTGGCGGTCAAAAATATAATAGGAACTTCGGAGTCTTTTTCTCGAATATCTTTTGCCAATGTGAAGCCATCTTTCTTTGGCATCATCACATCAAAAATACAAAGGTCAAATTTTGCTTTTCTATAGGCATCCAAACCTGCAACGCCATCGGTCGCAAGAGTGACATCATAATCGTTCATTTCGAGATAAGAACGTAAGACATCACCAAAATTTGGATCATCTTCTACTAATAATATTTTCTGATTCATTATAGAATTCATTTATCGGTTATTGCTTTGTCGCTTTAATTTTTATCATCTTGTTTAACTGAACGTAAAAAAGCGATTTCAAGTTACGAAAAAGCTATTTTAACATATTAACACATCTATATTAAGCAATATTGTTAAAATGTTAAAATTTCTTTGATTTTTTTTCAAAATCAAAGATTGATATTTGCTTAAATCGCATGTTTAAAAGGCAGAAAGATGATAAAACTACTTCCTTTGCCGACTTCACTTTTTACGTCGATGCTACCGTTGTGTGCCGTAATCATGGCTTTGACATAGCTTAGTCCTAATCCAAACCCTTTTACATCGTGGATATTTCCTGTATGAACCCGATAAAACTTATCGAAGATATGTTTGACGGCTTCTCTTGTCATTCCTATTCCATTATCTTTTATAGTCATTTCGATACCATTGGGATAATTTCGGGTAGAAACGACGATTTCGGGTTTTTCAGGAGAATATTTATTGGCATTATCCAATAAGTTGTGTACAATATTGGAAAGGTGCGTCATGTCTCCTTGCAACATTGTTTCTTTGGCTTGGAAGTCGGTTTTTATCAAACCCTCTTTTTTCTCTACTTGCAAATTGGTATGCTTGACGGCTTGCTGAATGATTTCGTGCAAATCGAAACTCGTGATATTGAGATTAAAATTTTCTTTATCAATCTGAGCCATTTGGAGGACTTTCTCGACCTGACTCAACATTCGCTTGTTTTCTTGTTTTATAATATCAGCAAAACGATTGACCTTGCTGGTATTGCCCGAAATCATTGGACTTGTAATAGAATCGGCTGCCAAAGAAATAGTCGCAATTGGCGTTTTGAATTCGTGCGTCATATTATTGATAAAATCCGTTTTCATTTCGCCCAATTTCTTTTGCCTAAAAATAACTTGTACTGTATATGCAAAGCAAAACAAGATAATACCTGAAAAAATAATACCTGCTAACATGGTTTTCCAAGCAGACTTCCAAATGGCACTCGTCAGCGTCGGAAAATAAATGGACAAGAAACCAGGAGAATGAAATCCACTCGGAAAGAGTTGGGCTTTGAAATGGGTTTTCAGCAGATTATCATCTGCTGCTGCCATGCCTTCTCCACCAAAATCATTGATGAGATAATGGCCATCTTTTACAACAAAACCTCTTTTTTCTTAGAATAAATACCATAATCAAATTCGAGTTTGATTCCTTTGTCTTCTAGGGCACCATCAATTAGTTTTTTGAGCAAGCGCAAATCAGGCAAACGTTCTTCTAGAGATTGATTGGTTCGTTTGACTTCATTGAATCGCAACATCCGAAGGGCTTGTTCGCCTTTCTTTTGGCGTTCTTTTTTGCAATCAGAACATTGACATTCTTCAGCTTCTTCTTGATGTATTTTTGCTTTCAAATCCTCTGCAGAAATAATGGTGTCAGAACTGACTTGTGTAGCAATACCAGCACCCAGAGACTGGAAATCTTGATTCAATTCAGAATAAACCTCTGGTAAGTCACGCATCAATTCATCCTCTTCCATTTCCTCCAAACTTTCCGAAACATTACCCAATGCAGCAATAACATTCTGATTGAATTGTTCTCGATTGAGTTGTACCGACCAATTGACCCAGTACAATTGTAGCAAAACACTCCCAATGAGTGCGAGCGACATGAGTCCGATAATGATCCAAATTGCTTTTTTATCCATAATTGATTTTGCTTGCTAGTTTTTTTGGGTGTTGTGCGGTTTTACTCCTTGAAATTTTACTCTATACTTATTTGTAGGCGTTTTCCTAAGCCTTCGATTATCTTTTTCAGAGTCATTAATTCAATACCTGATTTTTCGTTTTCAATTCTTGAAATATAATGTTTTGACGTTCCGCTTCTTTGTGCTAATTCTTCTTGTGTCAAACCTAATTCCTTTCGGGCTTGTTTTATCATTAGACCTACTAATAAATTTCTACTGGTATCTTCTTCGCTATTTTCGTATAAGACTATTGGGTCTAAATCAAAATATTGAATCATTGATTGACCCGTTTCGTCTTTCGATTCAAATTTTATGTTTTCCCAAACAAAACTCCCATCTATTATTTTAAATTGTTTGAATTCATTTTCATCTTCTGTTAGAGGATGTGCTATATGAGTCTTGTAGATATTCCATTGGTCAAAGAGTTTTCTGAAATCTATTATCCTTGATTCTCCATTATTGAATAAACAAGTAACTTTATAGCCTTTTATTTGATGAATTTTAACGATTTTTTTTATACTTCTCATCTTATTGTGGATTATATTTATTCCAAGCTTTGCGTAGCTACGTGAAGCTTGGAAGCTTCTTTTCGTATTGCTTTTAAGCCTCAAGGATTAAAAGAACAAGTTTCTTTCTGTTACAAAGATATACGAATACACCGAGACACAGATATTCCTACAAATATATTTATAAACGACTCGCCTTACCACACTTTAACAAGGATTTAACGCAAAGGGCTTTAGAGCTTTTCAATTTGATTTTTAGAAAGACCAAAAAAATAGCATCTTTGCAAAAGAATTTCTTTCTTTTAAAGAACACTTACAATTAATACAGCCAAAAGATGTTTAAAAGTACCGATAATTATATAGCGACTTCTGAATTGCAAATTGCCGTGAATGCCGCCATTCATTTGGAAAAACCATTGCTCGTAAAAGGAGAGCCAGGTACAGGAAAAACGCTTTTGGCGCATGAAATTGCCAAATCGCTTGGAAAAAAAATCATCACTTGGCACGTCAAATCTACGACTACGGCGCAACAAGGTTTGTATGAATATGATGCCGTTTCTCGACTCCGAGATTCGCAATTGGGAACAAAAGGTGTAGAAGATATTTCCAATTATATCAAGAAAGGGAAGATGTGGGAAGCTTTTGAGGAGGAAGAGGAACGAGTTATTTTATTGATAGATGAAATTGATAAAGCCGATATTGAGTTTCCTAATGACTTGCTATTGGAGTTGGACAAAATGGAATTTTATGTCTATGAACTCCAAAAAACCATCAAAGCCAAACACCGACCCATCATTATTATTACCTCCAATAACGAAAAGGAATTGCCTGATGCCTTTTTGAGACGTTGCTTGTTTCACTATATCCGTTTTCCAGATAAAGAAGTGATGCAGCAAATAGTAGATGTGCATTATCCGAATATTCAACAAGAACTCGTTCAAAATTCCTTGCGTCTTTTTTACGAAGTACGAGAAGTAAAAGGCATCAAAAAACGCCCTTCGACGAGCGAATTGATTGATTGGATAAAGTTATTATTACTCGAAAAAATCCAAGCAGATACCATCAAAGAAATTGATTTGAAAAAGGAATTGCCGCCACATTTGCATTCCCTCATCAAAAATGAACAAGACTTGGATTTGTTATACGATATTTTGAAAGGGCGAAGACATTACTAAAAAATCTCAAATGCAAACTCAAAATCAAACTTCAAAACGCCTGTTTTTTTGAATGTCAATGTCTAGTTGAAATTGAAACTGAAGTCGAAATGGAAACTTGCATTTTAATTCCCCCTTTTCCTAGCTCTAAGTTCCGCCAATTTTGCTTCAAATAATTGGACACCATAATTATAAAATTCAATATCCAATTCATTGGTAACTCGGATATGTTCTATAAATTCGGGACTACAAGTTGCCTTGGAAGAATGAGTCGCATTGAGTTTTCCGACTTGCGTCAATGGTCGCTCAAACAAATCTTCTGCCAACTGTATAGATTCTTCAAAACGCTCCATGATTCCTATAAAAGCACATTTTTCGAGGTTTTTCTTAGCTTTTTCGAGGTCTTCCCGTGTCATCGTACGAGTCCATTTGCCCAAAGCAAAATACCGAATGTGCATATTTGGGATCCTATCGGATTGCAATTCATAGATTTCTTCATAAGTTTTGCCTGGATATTCGTTGGTTTTGACTTGTAGATGTTTGAGATTTGAAATAACTCTATCAATAGGATTTCGAATAAAGGTCAACAATTGATATTCTTGTTGCAACTGAAAAACATAATCGGCGATAAAATGCCCAAAAACCAATTTGTATTGGTCAATCGTCTCTTGAGGTAATTCTTTGAATTGAAAAAAAGTAGGATAAATTCCTTTATTTTCTTTGATGACGTATTTGTTGGGAAAAACTTCCTTTTGCAGAAACTGCTGATACAATAAATATCGAAAAGTCGTTCCACCTGTTTTGGGAATATGCACAAAGAAATAACGATTGGAATCCAATCGTTTTTGCCATTTACTTTTGATTTTTAGAAAATCCGCTATGTATATTCTCCAATCCATTTTATAGTATGCCGACTTGATTCATTTATTTCATCGTTACTAAGGTATAATTTACAAAATCATTTATTCAATTTCGTATAATAGTAACTTCTGGATACAATTGTATGCCAAATTTTTCTTTTACCGAAGCGATGACTCGTTCGGCATGTGCTATAATTTCTTTTCCGTCCGCATTGCCCAAATTGACGATGACCAAGGCTTGTTTTTCATAACAAGCGACATTGCCCACTTTTTTTCCTTTCCAACCACATTGCTCGATGAGCCAGCCCGCAGGAATTTTGACTTCCTCTTTCTTGCCTGCGCCAGTAGGTTCCAATTCGTAGAAAACGATGTCTGGGAATTTTTGATGAAGGACTAAAAATTGTTTTTTAGAGATAACGGGGTTTTTAAAAAACGAACCAGAATTGCCCAATACTTTGGGGTCGGGGAGTTTACTCGAACGAATGTCGATAACGGCATCGCTTACTTGGCGTATAGTAGGAGTCTTGATTCCTTTTTTTTCGAGAGTCGAGCGAATAGCACCGTAGGAGCTATTGATGCGATGGCTTCCTTTTTTAGTCAATTGTAAAAAGACTTTAGTAATAAAAAAAAGTCCTTTACATTTTTGTTTGAAAACACTCGTTCGATACCCAAATTGGCAAGCCTTGAGATCGAAACTATGAATGGTTCCCGATTGCAAATGAACAGCTTCTAATTTTACGAAAACATCTTTAAGTTCCACGCCATAGGCTCCGATATTTTGAATGGGAGCAGCTCCAACAGTTCCTGGAATCAAGGAAAGGTTTTCAATTCCGCCCAAGTCATTTTTGACTGCCCAACGAACTAATTGATGCCAATTTTCGCCACCACCAACGGCTATAGTTACATTGTTTTCTGTTTCAGAAACGATAGCAATTCCTTTGATGGCATTTTGCAAAACAAGCTGTTCTAGTGTACCACTGAGCAATATATTACTGCCACCACCAAGTATGAAAATTGCCTCATTTTCTGTTTCCAAAAGAGTTTGTAAACTAGGAATGTCTTCCACTCGCATAAAGCGTTTGGCGACAACATCAATACCAAAAGTATTGTGCGATTTAAGAGAAATATTTTTTTCTATTTGCATTTTTAAATGAAGTTTAGGGGAAAACTATTTCATAACCCCACAAGCCTTTTTGAATAGGTATATTTATCATTTCGCTGCGTTTAGTGTCTTGATATAAAGGCGTTTTGAGTGAGATGCGTTGAATGGCATCATTTCGAACAAAAAACAAATAATAGCCAGAAGGTTTTATGCCATTTTTGAGGTCATCTTTGGTCAAACCAAAGCGATTTTCGGAGTAAGCTTTGAGTTCTACAAATTCTACCGACTCTTGTACAACAGGATGGGCACTCAACAAACGATTGCTTAAACTTCCAAAAAGGGGAAGAGTAAGTGCGCTTAAACTGATTAAAAAAATAAAGATTTTTATTTTTTCAAAAGAGTCTTTCACCTCCTTTGAAAGCGTAGAAGCCCCGATAAAACCTAGAATGATTCCCAAAAAACTAGACCAAAGAATCAATGATTTAAGCCCGAAAGTTCGACTAAAATAAGGGAACTCCAACACATACAGTGTTATGATGGCAAAGAATAGAATTGTTCCTAGAACAACTTTCCAAATATCTTTCCGTTCTGGGCGGATTCTATTGTGTCCACCTACTTTTAACAAGTCACTTAAATCAGTTGGCATGATATTTTAGTATTATTTTATTAAGCAAAGAACTTATATATGAAATAGGGATTGATCACTATTTCATGATTCTTCATTAAACCCTCCCAAGGTTTTCTTAAGTAGATGCAAGTCGTGGTACAATTAGCCTTAGGGCTTGCGTAAAAATAAACACTCCATTTTATGCTGTCTTTTTGCTTTCATACATCGTTGTCAAAATAGTCATTTAACCAGTTAAACTCCTATTTTAACGCCTTGTCTGAAAACAAAAATCCTAGCCTATATTTGTAGCGGTTATTTCTGCGCAAGCCCTTAGTACACTACAAAATTAGAAAACTTTACTTCATTTTTTAAAATCTCTTTATTTTTTATATACAAACTCATACTTAGTCACTAATGATAAAAGAGAGAGTGTGAAAACCTATAAAATTAAAAATAAATTGAGTCTAACAGATAACTAATGGAAAAAATCAAACCAATTACATTATGCTTAAAAACTACCTTGCTTTGGGTCTTTATGATTCAGGTTGGGATACTTTTTGCACAACCAAGTGCAAATTTTGACTATGAAGTTTTAGATGGTTGTGTTCCTACCAGTATTCAATTTACCAATACTTCTACAGGCAATATTGTAAATTATAGTTGGGTTATCGAAGATTCTTTTGTTTCTGGTGATGTCAATCCTGTACTCGATTTTGTGATTGCTAGTGAATATCAAGTTTGTTTGCAGGTGACAGATACCAATGGAGAAACAAATGAATATTGTGAAACGATAGAAGTTTATGCTAAACCAGACGCTGATTTTGTAGCAAGTCCCACTTCGGCTTGTACTTTTCCACTTCAAGTATTGTTTACTCCAAGCGTTGTTGGGAATGCCAATTATACTTTTGAATGGTTTTTTGGAGATGATTCTTCCTCAGATGCGATTGCTCCCATTCACCAATATGTTAGCGAGGGTTCATTTGATGTAACACTTGTGGTAACGGATGTAGAGACTGGATGCCAAGATACGCTTTTACAAGAAGATTTCATCCAAATAGGTTCAGCTTCTGCTGAATTCAGTACTCAAAACCTTTTTAATGGAAATTGCAATAATACAGAAATTCTATTTTCTATAAATGATACGTCCAATATTCAAAGTGTTTTATGGGATTTTGGTAATGGAGAAACGAGTACAGCACTTAATCCTATTTATGTCTATGCGGATTCGGGATGCTTTACGCCCAGTCTTACGCTTATGTCTAACAGTAATTGTACGACGACTTGGACTGCCAATGAATGTATCGAATCTAATGGAACTTTAGAAGTATCTTATTCGGCGATCGGCGAACTGATTTCTTGCGATACAGATGGTTTAGAAGTACAGTTTTTGGCAAATGCACCAGGTGCCATCGAATTCAATTGGGGATTTGGTGCTTTGGGAGGATCTAATGAACAAAATCCGACTTTTGTATTTGATGAAATTGGCGTTTACCCAATTTCTATGACGGCTTTTTATGCAGACGGTTGTATCGCCAGCGTGGTCGATACAACGGTTGTTATTGCACCTGTGGAGATTGCTTTCGAAGCCAACAGAACAAGTGGTTGCGAAGGTTTGGAAGTCGACTTTCAAAACATATCGGATATTCCTTTTCCGATTCAATCTTATGCTTGGGATTTTGGATTTACGACATCCAATATAGAAAATCCAAGTATTACGTTTCCCCAAAGAGGAGCATATACAGTTAGTCTGACAATCGTAACAGAATCGGGTTGTGAAGGAACGCTAAGCTTGGAAGATTATATTTTAGTTGGTTCCGAACCAGATGCAAATTTCACAGCCAATACCTTCGAAACCTGCGCAGATGCGCCTATCTTTTTTACCAATAATTCTTCTTCTAATGCGAGTGAATTTTTGTGGGATTTTGGAGATGGAGAAAGCTCTATGCTCGAAAATCCAATTCATTTTTATGCAGATACAGGCTTTTTAGACGTAACACTTATCGCAATAGATAACAGCTGTTCGGATACTTTAACCATAGATGGATTTATACATATTTTGCCTCCAATTGCACAATTTGAATACGAAAATGATTGTAATTCAAATACTGTTTCTTTTATCAATAATTCTATTGCCGCCGATACTTATTTTTGGGAATTTGGTGATGGAAATACCTCGACGGAAGATATGCCAACACATATTTATAGTGATTTTGGGACTTATACAGTAAAACTAACGGTTTTTAGCGGAAATAATAGTTGTTCGGATGAATCCAAATTGGAAATAAATTTGACGAATCCTACTGCCAATTTTTCATTGGATTATGAAGGAATAATTTGCCCAGGCAATCGAGTACAAGTTCTCAATAATTCGGTAGATGCTATTGCTTATGAATGGATTTTTGATTCGAATAATATTGAAATAGAAGCACAAGACACGCTCCTTGAGAGCGTATCTTTTGTATTTCCTTATGCAGGAACATACACTGGATTTGGCTTAGTTATCACAGACATAGAAAACTGTCAAGATACCTTGATGTTGAACGACACCATCATTGTCAATGATTTGGAAGCAGAGTTCGAAACAGCAATTATTTCTCCTTGTTTTCCTGTAGAAGTTCAATTTTTGGATTTATCTACCACAAATAATGGCGAAATCATTAGTTACTTTTGGGATTTTGGGGACGAAAATACCTCTACCGAAGAAACCCCCATTCATATCTATCAGTCCAGTGGCAATTATGCCATTTCCTTGACGATAAAGGATTCTTGGGGTTGTTCTATTACGACAGAACAATTTATTGACTTAGATGTAGGGATACTAAATCCTATTTTTTCGGTTCAACAAAATGATTGTTCTAGTATCCAATTGGATATACTCAACAATACCATAAGTGCCGATGAAGTCAATTATTTTTGGGATTTTGGAGATGGAACAAGTTCCGAGGAAATCAATCCTCAACATGAATTTCTGACAGAAGGAATGTATACTGTTTGCCTGACGGCTAATAATAACAATTGCGAAGCGGTTCATTGTCAAGAACTCGAAGTGTTTTATCCAGAAGCTGATTTTTCAGCAGATAATGTTACCAGTTCTTGTATTGATAATCCTTTAGTCGTTTCTTTTATAGACGAGGCTCAAGGGACTTCTGCTTGGGAATGGGATTTTGGAGACGAACAAGGAACTTCTATCGAAGAAAATCCTTCATACACCTATACACAAGCAGGAAATTATACGGTTTGCTTGATTGCAAGCAATCAATTTGGGTGTAGAGATACCCTTTGTAGAAAGAATTTAATTCAGATAGAAGGACCCAACGCAACTATAGAAAGTAATTTGACCAATACTTGTACCGACTTAGATGTGTTGTTTTCTGTGGAAACGGAAAATACAGCCAATTATATCCTTGATTTTGGAAACGGAGAAACGATAGAAGGAAGTGGCAATTTAGTTATAGATAGTTTGCCTTATTCTTATTTGGAGCCAGGGACTTTTGTGCCAACACTAATGTTGGTAGATACCGCAGATTGTATGGTCAATATAGAAGCACCTTTAGCGATAGAAGTAGAAGATACAGGTATAGATTTTACTTCGACCAATACGGTTTTTTGTGAAGACGATATCCAGTCTATTAACTTTTTTACAGTTGCGAATAATATTGCGGAAATCAATTCCATTCAATGGCTTTTTCCTGGTGCTCAAAATCCAACAAGTACCGATTTGAATCCTGCCAATGTCGTTTATAATGAAGCAGGGACTTATACCGTAACAATGTTGGTAGAAACGGACCATTGTAGCAGCGAAATAATAAAAGAAGAATTGGTTCTCATTGATACTGCTCCTGTAGCGAATTATTCGATAACAAATAATGTGATTTGTGCCAATGAATTGCTCGAATTTGAAAATACGACAGCTCATTTGGATAGTACATATACTTCTCTTTGGCAAATCAATGGAGAAACCATTGATTCGTCCACTCATTTCGAATATACCTTTAATCAAGCAGGTATTTATGAATTGACATTAGAAGTCTCCAACCAAAATAATTGTGCGAGTTCTTTTACAGAGATCATTTTTATTTTTCAAGGAATAGAATTAGATATAGGAGAATCAGAAACTTTGTGCCAAGGGCAAAGTATTCAATTGACTCCTTATATATCGGCACCCAATGAAGTTCTTTATGAATGGACACCCACAGAAGGTTTGGACTGTACAACTTGTTTGAACCCTACAGCGAGTCCTAGTCAATCAACCACTTATTATTTGACCGCCCTGACCTCAGATGGTTGTATGGCTACAGATTCTATTGCTATTTCTGTAAGCGAATTGCCATTGCCCAATATAAACCTTTTGGCAGACACAACTATTTGTGCAGGAGAGACCATACAATTGCTCGCTTCTAGTACTGAAAGTACTGCCAATTTTTATTGGAATACGACGAGTCAAGGATTAGATTGTTATGAAAATTGTGCATCACCATTGGCAACACCACAAGAAACAACGACTTATTATTTGGAAGTGTTCAACCAAGAAGGATGTTCTAATATAGATTCGGTGCAGATTGTAGTTTTGGTCAACGATGAAACTATTTTGGGCGAAGATTTAAGTATTTGTGAAGGCAATACGACGACTCTAGAAGTATTGAATGGCAATAATCCTATTTGGGAAAACAACCCGACTTTAGATTGTAATAATTGCCCCAATCCTGTGGCAAATCCAACCGAAAATACCAACTATATTGTTCAAGTTGTGGCAGATAATGCTTGTATTTTGACGGATACCATTTTGGTCGATGTCGTCGAAAATATTGATGTATTTGCAGGAGAAGACCAAGCGGTTTGCTTGGGAGATTCTGTTCTTTTGCAAGCCAATTATCCAGGCGAGATAGTTTGGACAAACAATGGTAATTTGATTGCTTTAAATGAATCAGCGACCATTATTTATCCTACTCAAAGTGGCGTCTATTCTTTGAATGTATTGAATGGGAATTGTTCTTTTACAGATCAATTGCAAATAGAGGTGTATGAAAATTCCGAAGTTTGGGTATCGGATTATGAAATTTGCGAAGGAGAAGAAATTATGCTTTCTGTCGGAGGCTTCGCCACCGACTTCGAATGGATGCCCTCTCCAGATTTAAACGACTTTGATAGTAATAATCCGATTGCATCGCCATCAGAAACAAGCACTTTTACTTTGGTCGGAACAGCGGGAACTTGTCCGCCAGATACAGCTCAAGTTTTGGTAGAAGTTCATGAAAATCCTAGTATTGATTACGATCAATTTATCCCTTTTAGAAGTGGAACAGAATTGGTGCTTCAGCCCAATATAGAAGGGACAGGAACATTGACTTATTTATGGACACCAAGCGAAAGTTTATCTTGTGCTAATTGCCCCAATCCAACGGCATTTCCTAGTTCCAATACACTTTATGAACTGACGGTTCAGGATGAAAATGGCTGTACGAATAGTTTAGAAATACAACTTCAAGTAATTCAACTTTGCCAAGAAAATACAATAGTAGTACCATCGGCATTTACACCCAACCAAGATGGTGAAAACGATGTTTTTTATATAAGAGGAACGGCTGATGTTACTTTATTACAAATATACAACCGTTGGGGAGAACGCATTTTTGAAACAAACAATCCAAACACAGGTTGGGATGGAACACATAATGGCGAACAACTCAATAGAGATGTTTTCGTCTACTACGTTGAGGCAACATGCGATGCCAATGGCGAAACGATTATTCAAACAGGAGATATTACATTAATACGATGATACGAATAAAAAAACACTTACTTTACCTTCTTTTTTTACTGTTTGGAATATCGCTTCAAGCCCAAGACCCTCATTTTTCGCAAATCATTAATGCACCTGTATTGCTCAATCCTGCATTGACGGGAGTCATGTCAAAGGATGCTCGTGTCCTGTTGAATTATCGCACACAATGGGCTTCGGTTGCTACTTCCTATCAAACGATGTCCATGGCAATAGACTTTTCGCCCATGCGCTATATTTTCAACACCGATGATATTTTGGGCGTAGGAATGTATTTGATGAGAGACAAGGCTGGGAGTACAGAATTGAGCAATACACAAGTACAACTCAATTTGGCTTATAGCAAATCGCTTACAGGACAAGGGAATAATTATTTGAGTTTGGGCGGACAAGCAGGTTATGCGATGCAAAGTATCAATCCTCAAAATCTAACCTTTGACAATCAAATAGAAGGAGGTGTATTGAATACCTCATTGGATACAGGCGAGGATTTACAATTCAATAATTTTGCCTATTGGGATGTTTCTGCGGGAATTGGTTGGGCTTATAGCCCCGAAAAATCGACTTCAATTTATATGGGAGCGAGTGTTTTTCACCTCAACGAACCCAAAGTGAGTTTTATCAATAATACGTCAGAATTGCTATTCCGAAAATATACGGCCTACGTTGGTGGCGAATTTCGATTAAATTATCTTCTTTCTTTGATGCCTAGAGCTTTTTACATGCAGCAAGGTCCTCACAAGATGTTGACCGCAGGGAGTTTGGTTAAATTTAATGCCGAAAAATCAAGAAATAGATATGAGTCGTCGGCTTTTATGTTGGGGACATTGTATCGCATCAATGATGCCCTTGTTTTGATTGCTCGTTACGATATCAATGACTTCGGTGTTAGCTTTAGTTATGATGTCAATGTATCTCCAATTAAGACATTGTCGGGAGGTTATGGAGCGATGGAATTGGCGGTGTATTACAAAACAAGCCTTTCGAAAAAAAGAAGACATGGCAGACCACTTTTATGCCCTAACTTTTAAAAAAAAACTATTGGATTATGATTAGATTTGAGAAGTCAGAAGTCAGACCGCTTCGCTTTGAGACCGTCTACAACTGTCAGACTTAATAAGGAGGTGAAGATGTATTAAGTCTGACATCTGACAGTCCGTAAGGACGTTCTGACATCTAACTTCTCAAATCTAGTTTACTCTACTCTTTTATAAGCTTCTCCAGTTTTTTTAAAATCTTCGTTCCTCGATTTTTAAAACCTGTACTTCCGTGGGGAACATGATCTTCCAAAATCACTTTTAGTTCATGCGCCAATTCGGGTTCTTTTTTACAAATATTGTAGCAAACCGCCATCGAAAAAGCTCGAACAGCAATTGTTTCTTTGGGATCATCGAGATATGCAAAGCAGATTTCGGCAGCAAGTCCCATCAAGTCTTCGGGCAAATCTACTTCTTGTAAAACTCTTACGGTATTTCGTTTGACGGCAACCGTCACGGTAGGATTTTGTAAATTGGTGAGCAATTTTTCATAATAAGGTCGAAGCAAAAAAGGATATTTGTCGGAACAATAACTCATCACTTGTCCAGCACTCAAGGTCAATTTTTTATCGCTTGTGAAAAAGGAATCCATAAGTTCTGCAAAACGCTCCTCCGAAGTGCCAATATATTGACTCACTGTCGTCCAATTTTCTTTGGAACGGTCATTTAGTAGAGATGCTCGAATATTCATTAATAAAAATTATAAGATTTAAGTCTGAGTTTATCAAAGTGTCTAAAAACTAAAAATCCTACCTCATCCGCCTTTTCACAAAGCCATTCAATAACAATAAAATAGAAATGAAAAAAGCAATTCGGGCAATCAAATCGCCCCAAATGGTATAAAAAGTAATTTGGTCATTCATCCGAATCGTGCCTTTTACAGCAGCAGCGGTTTCATATTCGGTCGCTTGCAATACATCTCCTCGCTGATTGATAAAACAAGAAATGCCGCTATTGGCAGAACGAGCAATGCTCCGTCGGGTTTCGATGGCTCGAAGGCGAGAAAATGCCAAATGTTGCCGATGTCCAGCCGTATTGTCCCACCAACCATCATTGGTGACTATAAAAATGGCTTGTGCGCCTTTTTTGATATAATCCGTACAGTATTCGCCATAAATGGACTCGTAGCAAATAACAGGAGCGGTAGCTCCCTGTGACGCTTGGAAAACACTTCGTTCGGCTTGACCTCCATTTCCTGCAACGGTTCCTCCTAAGTGATTGACCAATGGTTTGAAAAAGAAAAATAATTTATGATAAGGAAATATTTCTGCGCCTGGTACGAATAGTGATTTTTTATATAAAGGAATTGTTTCACTATTGTTGATTTGTATGGCGGCATTATAGGCTTCCCAAAAAATAGTGTCTCGCCCTCGAATGGTTTCCCGAATGGTCGAACTATTGTCGGGATTGCCCTTGTAGCGATGATAAGCGGAAATTCCTGTGACTAGATTCAATTTTGGAAAATCTTTGACCAAGCCTTTCAGTCTTTTTATCGAACTGTTTTTTGCCAAATCATTGGTTTGAACTTGTCGAAAAGCCGTTTCTGGAAAGAGTAAAAAGTCCGTATTGGTATCTAGTTTTTCTCTGGATAATTCCAAAAATTGATTGAGCTGAGTTCGTTGTGGTACGGAAAATTTTTCATAATGCGGTTCGTAATTGGGTTGCACAAGGACCACCTCTGCGGGGGATCCTTTGTCTTCGTGTTGAGCATACCAAAGCAAAGAAATGAGTATCGGCAAGACAATCAAAAGACTCCATTGTATCGCAGGAAATAGTTGTATAGTTTTGTTTTTGAGATAGTTTTGAAACAGTTGGAAACCAAAAATATTGGCGACTAAAATCCATAAAGTACCGCCAAAAACACCTGTATATTCATACCATTGCACCCAAGACGGATATTGCGCAAAGCTATTACCGAGGGTTAGCCAAGTCCAAGAGAGTTCCCAATATTGATGCAATTTCTCAAAGGAAATCCAATAGACAATGAAGCCAAGAAAAGCCAATTTGTCATTCAAGTTGCGGCGGGTGCGATGGAAAAGCAGCAAGGGAATACACATCAAAAAGGAGTTGACCAAGACCGCAAATAAGCCTGCGGCTAGTGCCGAATTGGAGACCCAATAGGTCGATAATATATTCCAAAGCACAAAAGCATGATAGCCGTATTTGAGCAATGTCCGAGTGCTTTTGGTCTGGATTTCGGCTGCCAATTCTCGCTCCAACAAAAACAAAGGGATGAATGCCACAAAGAGCAAAGGCGTAAAAGACATCCCTGGAAATCCGAGCCAAAGCAATATTCCTGTAAGGGTAGATAAGCCCAACCAACGGACATTTTTAGCTGATTTGGAAAAGCGATTTTCTAGCAATCCTACCAGCAAAAACCAAGTAGAAAGCATGAAAAATAAAGGCAAATAGCCCCATAATTGTTCGGCTTGGTACAAACCAAACATTCGGAATGCTGTTGCTATCGCAACAATCGCTAAAAGGATAAGAAGAGGGCGTTTGCGGTTGTTTCTCAATTTTTGTCTGTTGTTTTTAATTTTTTAATAGCATTAAAGTCATATCATCAAATTGAGTTAATTGATTTAACTGCATAATTTGGTCGAATTTATTTTTCCAATTTTCTGAATTTAGGACCAAGGCTATTTCTTCTTTGTATCTTTTTCTATTGGTAGAAATCCCGTCGGTCATCAATGCAAAAGAAGTGTTTTTTTTCAATTTTCCTCCGTCTCGGACTTTGCTAGCTAATAAGTCTACAGGAATTTTAAAAGCAGATTCGGGGGTTAATTCTTCTATTTCATCCTGTTCATATTTCAAAATAAGACTATCTCCAATTCCAAAATAGTAATATTCGGTACTTTGTTTGTCTATTATGACGGAGACTAAGGTTGTTAGCATTCCTGCGCATTTTCCCTTTGTCTCATAGATTTTTTCATACGTTTTTTTTAAACTCTGGGCAATGCCTTCTTTTATTCCCAGGGCTTTGAATTCATTTTGATAAAAATCAACGAAATCCTTACATGCTTGTTCCGAGGCTTTCCAATCACAAGCATTCCCACCAACACCGTCAGCGACTACTGCTATTAGGACAACGTCATCTTCAAAATAATTAAAGTTGTCGCCATTTTTTATTTTGCTGGCTTTGGGGATACTTTTTGCGATATGTTCCATTTTTGGTCTTAGGCTAGCTTTGTTTTTATTCAAAAATCCATTCAACTTCTAAACGTAAGCCAACAAATCCTCCCGAAAGCGTTGGTAAATCAATTACCGTTGGTTTATCCGTTCTATGATCCATTGGATAAATATTGTTCGACCCCATAGGAGAAGAAAAGCCTTGCCCGATTTCAGGGTCATCATCTCTTAAATTGAAATTGTAAGCTAGTTCATTTCCTCCCATTGACCAATCTACTATGAATTCATATTCATTTCCATGTACCGCATTTTCAATGATTTCTGTTTCATTCAAAACCATTCCACCTGGTACCGTACTTTCAGACATTTCAATAAAAATATCTGGACCATCTGAAGTATCCCATTCCTGACTTCCATTCATAGCAAGAAAGTCCGTAACAATAATTTTTTTAATTCTAATTTCTTTCGGATTTGCAAGTAGTTCACAATTGGCTCCTGTGAATTCTGGAGGGCAAATACAATTTCCTTCTGCATCACATTCTCCTCCGTTTTCACATATAACTGTTTCGCACAGATTGTCTGCGTCTTTGCAAGAGAAATGGCTAGTTAGAAAAATGGAAAGGAGTAGTAGGATTATGGTGTTTTTCATTATTTGTTAGATTTTTATTTTTTGTAAACAAGACTTATTGTATGAAATTCTTATCTCTACTTTGTTCTATTTTAAACAACATTAGTTTAGATAGATTACTTGCTTTTTGTTGGGCTTCTTGTGCGATTTTTCCTTCAAAAAGCTCGTCCAAAGTCGCAAAAAAAAGTTGTAACCAAGACTCAAAATGTGCAGCACTTAGGGTCGATTTTTTATCGAGTGCAATATGTTTGAGCATCGGATTGCCTTTGTAAAAGGCTTTTCCAAAGAGGACACTTTCCCAAAAATTATAAATAGTAGGCAAATGTTCCTCGAAAGACAATTGAACCACTTCTGTGAAAAAATGCCCAATTTGCTCATCTTTCAATGCTTTTTGGTAAAAAGCATTGACTAAAAGCTCAATATCTGCTCTGTTTTCGATGTCTTTTTTCATTATTTTACCACAAAACCATTACCAAAGGCTTCCTTTGGGCTAATCAATTGCAATTCTCCTTTGGTATTTTCTGCCGTCAAAATCATGCCTTGAGACTCGATTCCTTTCAGTTTTCGAGGAGCTAAGTTGACGAGCAAAACCACTTCTTGTCCAATCAAATCTTCGGCACTATAATGCTTGGCAATTCCCGAAACAATCGTTCGTTTTTCAAAACCTATATCGACCGTCAATTTCATTAATTTATTGGTTTTCTTTACCTTTTCGGCTTCGAGTATCGTGCCTGTACGGATGTCGAGTTTGGTAAAATCATCGAAAGTTGCCGTCTCTTTGACTGCTTCGTGTGCAGGAACTTCGGCATCGAGAATAGCTTGTAAATTGGCTTTTTGTTTTTCGATGAGTTCCAAACGAGAATGGTCTTTTCGGTCATTTATTTTGGCGAAAAGCAATTCGGGTTCGCCCAATTGATGTCCTCCTGGAATCAATGATTTTCCTTGTTCCAATAAATCCAATAATTTTGCTAAATCGCCGTTTTCTACTTTTGGTAAATTGAGAATATGACGTATTTTTTCGGAAGAAAAAGGAATAAATGGTTCACACAAAATACTCAAGAAACCGACAATTTGAATACAATTGTGTAAGCAGTTTTTGACTTCTTGGCTATCATTATCTTCTTTCCAAACTTTCCAAGGAGATTTGTCTTGCAAATAGGTATTTCCTACCGAAGACAATTCCATCAATTTCAAAATGGCATTACGGAAATTGTATTTTTCTATTTCTATACCGAGTTCTTTTATGACCGTCTGAACCGCAGCCAATTCTGTTGACGCACTTTCGTTGTCGTGCGCCATAGGCACGACTCCATCATAATATTTGTTGGTGAGGACGATGACTCGATTGATGAAATTTCCGACGTTGGCTACCAGTTCATTGTCATGAAATTCGGTAAATTCATCCCACTTAAAATCAGCATCTTTGCTCTCCGGCATATTGCGAATAAGCGTATAACGCAAAGCATCTTCCTTGTTGGGGAAATCCTTGAATTCTTCCAAATATTGGTGCATTTCGATACCCCAACCTTTGGATTTGGAAAATTTTCGACCTTCAAAATTTAAAAACTGATTGGCAGGCACATTGGTCGGTAAAATGTAATCGCCATGCGCTTTGAGCATTGCAGGAAAGACGATACAGTGAAAGACGATATTGTCTTTTCCGATAAAATGAATCAGCTCGGCGTCCTCGCTTTGCCAATAATCCTTCCAATCTTTGCCCTTCTCTTTTGCCCATTGTTTGGTCGCTGAAATATAGCCAATCGGCGCATCAAACCAAACATACAAGACCTTTCCGTCTGCGCCTTCCACAGGAACAGGAATTCCCCAATCCAAATCTCGTGTAATGGCACGAGGACGCAAATCGCTCAACCAAGACATACATTGACCGAGGACATGATTTTTCCATTCTTTGGGATTGTGTTGAGCTTTGTTGTCTATCGTTCCTTTTTCGACCCATTCGGTGAGCCAATCGGCATGCTTGTCGAGTTTGAAATACCAATGTGTGGTTTCTCGCAAGACAGGCGTTTTGTTGCTCAAGGTCGATTTAGGGTCAATCAATTCGGTAGGAGAGAGGTCTTTTCCGCAATTTTCGCATTGGTCGCCGTAGGCTTCTGTATGTTTACAATTCGGACAAGTACCAATAATATAACGGTCGGCTAGGAATTGATTGAATTCCTCGTCGTAATATTGCTCATTGGTTTTTTCTTCAAATTGTCCTCCTTTTTGGTACAAATGCTTGAAAAAATCCTGAGCCGTTTCGTGGTGTAAAGGATCGCTCGTTCGGTGATATATATCGAAAGAAATTCCGAGTTTTTCGAAGGAATTTTTATTGAGTTCGTGATATTTATCAATGATAGCTCTAGGAGAAATCCCTTCTTTTTTAGCTCGAATAGTAATAGCTGCGCCATGTTCATCCGAACCGCAAACCCAAACTACATCCTTATCCAACAAGCGCAAATAACGGACAAAAATATCAGCAGGCAAATAAGCTCCTGCTAAGTGTCCCAAGTGCAAAGCTCCATTAGCGTAGGGCAGGGCAGAAGTAACGGTATATCGTTTTGTGTCTTTCATATTTTAATTTAAGTTGCGAAGATAATACTTTTTTTAAATGGATTAGGACACTAATTTGTAAATACGAATCTATTAACAGGAAAGGGATTTATATAGTTTCCTATATGTCGGGTTTGTATAAAGAAAAGGCACTACGGTTAAAACTATGTGTACAAAAAGATTTTATGCTAAAGCCCTAAACCTAAGACGACCCACACTTTTTACTATAGTGCAAAAAAAAAGCTGGAATATTCCAATTAAGGAATATTCCAGCGAGAAAGCTTATTCAATCTTAAAAAAATCTTAAAAACTAGTTATTAACTTTAATAAATCGTTTACTTATTTGTTTGGTGTTGACTCCGTTTAGGTTGTCTAAAGTAATAAAGTAGACGCCCGGTCCGAAGTTGTCTAAATCAATGTTGACCACATTTTTTCCTTTGACAATTCCTACTTGTTCTGTTTTTACTATTTTACCATAAGCATCCATTACCCGGATTGTTGTATCAAAGGCAAAATCACTTTCAATTGGCAACATGATAAAGTCAATCGCAGGGTTAGGGTAAGCATTTTTGATATTGATTTCTTGAGCATTCAATGCATTGAATGCTAAATTATTTGCTTGTTGTAATTGTGCATTCACATCATATTGAATGGTAATAGATGCTTCGTCGTCTTCAGAAGGAATACCCGTTGTATTATTACCTGGTGTTGAATCAGGGTCGGATTCATTGGATACAAAAATCTGTACAAAATTGGTGATGGCTTGATTGCTCACTAAAGTGAACAATTCTAATTCCAAAGTTGCCGTTTCTCCTGCTCCTAAAATGTCAATCATCCATTTTTCGAAGTACAAAATGTATTCTCCATTATTGACATTAGAACTCGTGTAAGCCATTCCTTCAGGTAAACCTGCGTTCACTACAATACCTGTTGCGGTTTCGCTTCCATTATTGGTGATAGAGATAGTATATTTGATATTTTCATAAATATCGAAGGTCATTTTATCTGCAGTAATACTCAATTCTAAGTCATTCGACCCCATTCCAGTTCCAATACCTCCTCTTGATTTTGGAGTAATAGTAACAGCCGCTTCATCATCTTCTGTAACTGTTCCCGAACTACTGTCAGGGGTAGAATCGCTATCTACTTGGTCTAAAGAAACGATTTGCGTAAAGTATGTAATGTCTTGATTTGTTACCAATGTAAACAAGGTCAAATCGAGACTAGCCGTTTCACCTGCAGCTAATGAAGGTATAATCCAATTTTGGAAATAGAGGTCATAAATACCATTGTTTGTATTATGAGCGGTATAAACTAAGCCATTAGGGAAAGTAACATCTACTTCAATATTTGTAGCAGTTTCTGTTCCTTCGTTGGTTACCGTAAAAGTATAATCGACTGTTGTAAATTGATCATATAGAAGGTTATCAGCTTGTAAATCTAAATTTAAATCTACACCATCTGTTCCTGTAGTACCACAATCTCCTCCAGAAATTCTGTTGACAGTTATAGGGTTTGATAAAGAAAAACAACCTTCTAAGTTATTTGCATTTGCACCTGCTTCTAACCCTACAATTCCATCTTCGTAACTCAAGTGCCAGATTAAACAAGTTCCTGCTGGAGCATCATCAAAGTTGACAGCACTAGGCATAGGCGGCAAACCTAAGATATTCCCTTGTTCGTCTGTAACAAGCCATTGAGCGTTTGTACCGCTATTGCCACTTAGTCCAATCGCATTTTCTTCGATATGATCTGCTATGCCATCGCCTACGCAGAAAGTAAATTCTGCGTGGGCTTCTTGATAACTATAACTTGCTAACCCAAATGGGTTGTTGCCAACAGTTAAAGAAGTTATTAAACTAGGTGTAGGGGATAAATCATAAACACTTACGGTATTATTGGTAGCACCACTATGTGTAATAAATAATTTGCTGTTATTATTTGAAATTGCATAATTATGTGGTGCACTAAACGGAGCATCTACACCTTCTCCTACTAAAGTATTGGTAGCTAAATCGATAGTATAAGTAGCATCTGAACCACCTTCAGATATATTACCTACATAGAGATAAGTCCCGTCATTATTCATACCTAAACCATGTGCATTTGGAATGCTTATCGATGTGACTTCTGTCAAGTCACTTCTGTTTAATACGTTGACTTCGCTACTGCCTTGGCTAGCTACATATAAGTAGTCATTGGCAGCCGTAAGAGAAACATGTGGATCTGGGCCAACAGCCGTTCTTGCAATTTCTTCAAAAGTAGTAGCATCATATTTTACAACATAATCTTGTTCTTCTGAACCAAGCATTGTGACAAATGCAGCCGAATTATCAGGCATAACAATGACATCATGGGGTTTGAAACCACTTTCTAGTAAATCGCTAGGAATAGAGAATGTAGTAATATGTTCTAATGTACTTGGATTGACTACAGAGATAGATTTATCTAATTCATTGTTTACCCAAAGTTGTTGGCCATTAGGGCTAATCCACATGTGGAAAACGCCGTCACCAGCATTTACACTACCTACTACAGAAAAATCATTTCCGTCAAAAGCAACAACTTTTCCATTATAATCACCTACTAATACGGTATTGTTGGTATTATTATGAACAACATACATTGGTTCGCCGTTTTCAGGCATGTCGTATGTTCCAATAATTTCATTATATGTAGCATTGATTACTGAAATAGTTCCAGAAGCACGATTTGCCACAACTGTACGATAGTTTGTTGTTCCGATATCTCCTCCGTTTACATTGCAATCATCACCAGCATTCCGAATTACTTCGACTGCATCGGAAAGGCTTGCACAACCTGTAATGTCGTTGGCGTTTAAGCCAGCTTCAAGTCCAGCAATTTCACCATCATAACTTAAGTGCCAGATTAAACAAGTCCCTGCGCCCGCACCGTCAAAGTCAACTACACTAGGCATTGGCGGTAAGCCTAAGATATAACCTTCATCATCGGTAACGATCCATTGACTATTAGCTCCTTGACTGTTGGCAAGCGTAATAGCACCTTCAGGAATCATATCAGTTGTACCATCACCTACCGTAAATTCAAACGGCCCACCGAATAATTTGCCCCCGTTAGCTTGGCAGTCACCGTCTGAATTACGAATAATTTGAACTGCGTCTGAAAGGCTTGCACAACCTGTAATGTCGTTGGCGTTTAAGCCAGCTTCAAGTCCAGCAATTTCGCCATCGTACGATAAGTGCCAGATTAAACAAGTCCCTGCGCCCGCACCGTCAAAGTCAACTACACTAGGCATTGGCGGTAAGCCTAAGATATAACCTTCATCATCGGTAACGATCCATTGACTATTAGCTCCTTGACTGTTGGCAAGCGTAATAGCACCTTCAGGAATCATATCAGCTGTTCCATCACCAACTGTAAATTCAAACGGGCCACCGAATAATTTACCCCCGTTTACATTACAATCATCTCCTGTTGAACGAATTACTTCGACTGCGTCTGAAAGACTTGCACAACCCGTAATGTTGTTGGCGTTTAAGCCAGCTTCGAGACCAGAAATTTCGCCATCGTACGATAAGTGCCAGATTAAACAAGTCCCTGCGCCTGCACCGTCAAAATCAACTACGCTAGGCATCGGCGGTAAGCCTAAGATATAACCTTCATCATCCGTAACGATCCATTGACTATTAGCTCCTTGACTGTTGGCAAGCGTAATAGCACCTTCAGGAATCATATCAGCTGTACCATCACCTACCGTAAATTCAAACGGCCCACCAGAAAGAGTTCCACCTTCAACATCGCAAGCATCTCCTTCTCGGATAATCGTAAGCCAGTTGATAGAAATAGCCTCGCAATCATCATCATCTAAGCTTGTAATATGTTCACCCATAATTGGATCACCTAAATCGTTGTAACTCCAACCCCAAATATGACATTCGCCAGCAGGAGCAGCACTTAGGTCTAAAGTGTTAGCTTCAGCAGAATTTAACCAACCAAGGATATTATCATTATTATCAGTGATGATATACCAATAATTCAAATGAGGAGCATCGTTTTGATGTTGCACATCAAAAACAATGTTACCAGCAGTTCCTGTATAAGTAGTTTCATTATTGGTTAAACTAACTGTACCACCATGAGCAGCTTCTCTATACACAGTGATTTCGTTTGATAAATCAAAACAGCCTGTCAAATCTGATACATTATTACCAACAACAGCGCCATCGAAATCGCTTTCGTAACTAATTGCCCAAATCAGACAAGTACCGATACCCGCACCATCTAAATCAAAAGGAGGAGCCATCGGTAAACCTAAAATATTGTTTTGTAAGTCAGTAATAATCCAACTTTGGCTAGAACCATTAGCAGCACTTGAGAAAACGATTTCTAATGGATCACCATTACCATCAACACAGATAGAAGTAGCTGTTTCGCCGTTATCTAGGGCAATTATTCCACCTTCTGCATCACAGGAAGTTTCTTCTATATTCTCACTACACAGACTAGAGTTACCTGTAATCCAAGAAGAAGAAGTATCGCCCATTCCATTATAGGCAAGCGTTTCATTCATACCAAAAGAAGGAACAAAATCTCCGATTGTCCAGATACCCGCAGAGGCAGCAAGGGAAGATCTTACATGTCCTGAAGAACCCCATTCTACATAATCAATAATACTGTTGGAATCACCAAATAGATCAGAAATATATAAACCAAGTTCTGCATCTGTATTATTGATATCAAAGCCACTTACGGTAAGAAATTCGCCTGCGGGAATATTCATGCTTCCGCAAACTACATTCATCGAACTGATTTGGGTATAAGCTGGGAAATTACAAAGCCAATAAGTAGAGACATTTTCGACGCTTGTCCCTATGTTTTTTAATTCAACTGTGCCATCTCCTTGTATTTCATTAATTACAATTTGTGCCTTCGTCGTATTGTATGCGAGTAAGCTAAAAGCTATGATGAATATATAAGATATATTCTGGAGGAGGAGATTTAGAGAAGGAGTTCTTTTTTCTTTTGATAATAAATAATTCATACTATTATAATTTCTTTTTTTTTTAATAGAATTGAAGCTATCTCATATTGTCTTATTCATTGGCTTGAATGATAGCAAGCTTTGCAGCTATATTTACCGAAGAAGCATGAGTTTTGTTACTAGACATAGATCTATCAGGCTGTTTATTGACGTCTCAGTAAACTTGATGTAATCGATAGTTGTTGATAATACTCTTTAGTCCTAATGAAGGTTAATTCACATTAAGTTGGACAAAAAGCAATAAAAGATATTGAAATTTAGTGTACTTAAACACTAAGGGATTTAAATGGTTTATGGCTTTATTCCTGTCTTTAGAGCAAGGAATAATAGGATAGCCTCTCTTAATTTATTCAAATGTTTTGTTAATGGTTATTTTTTCCCAAAGAGGAATTTTAATTGTAATCCAGTTGTATATAATTTCACTTGTCCATCACCTATACCTGATAAAGGAATTTGAGTATATGGAGCGAATTGAATCGTTATCTTATCATTTAGTATTCTTTGATATCCTATGGAAAAACTAGTAACAATGTGATTGTTGTTCATTTTGCCTGTCCAATAAATAGGAAGCTCATTCATATTAGTACCTGATTGGTATTCGTAGTCATACCATTCTTTTCGCATTATATAGGCACTGAATCCGCTACTAATAAAAAAGGAAGAAGCCTCATAGCCTTTAAAATAATACGTAAAATCAAGTGGTATTTCAAAAATATCGCAAGTACCTTGAACCATTTCAGGGACAATATCATTTACCCATCGAGTAACTCTTGCTTGATAGTTTGTTCCTGATGTTTCATATTTCTTTTCGCTTGCTATAAAGCCAGTGGATACTTGAAATTTGTTGTTGAACTGATAAGCCAGTTCAATTCCTACTCTATAGCCTTTTTTAGAATTGTTCATCATACCGACAGAAGATACTTCTCTTCCAAGAGTGAATCCTACTCTAAATCTATTGTTATTAGATGTATCGAAGCTAAGAATAGGAAGTTCTTTTTTATTGTAAGTATTGTTCCATACAAGTGGTTTCAACAAGCCAAGCGAAATTGCTTTTGTGTTCAAAATCGGTCGCTGTGTCTCTGTTTCTAGATTTACAAGTGTAGAGGTTTCAGTGTTGTATGTAGAAACCGTATTCAATTGTATCTTGTTAGTAGCGTTTGTAGGTTCCGTGGTAGCATTTAAATCGGTCGTGTTTTTATCTTGTATAGTTGTGGATATTGTGCTGCTACTAGTAATCGTTTCTTTGGGAGTCGTATTTATGGCTACTAAGTCTTTCTTTTTTAAGGTATTTTGTACATTATTAATTCCATTGTTGACGGTGTTGTTTTTCTTGGTTTCAGTAGATTTTTGTAATTCTAATTCATGAACAGTAACTGGGCTATCCGAATGCTTATTGATTTCGGAATTTGTTGTATTATGCTCTGTAAAAGCTATGATTTCTTTTTCTTTAGCGATTAATATATCTTCTGTAGAGGAATTATTAATAGCCTTTTGAGGAGTTATTTTTGAATATCCAACAAGGCCAATTCCACTAATTGAAATTAATAAGAGTAACAATAGAGACCATCTCTTCCATTGTCGTTTTTTTCGCTCCTTATCTAGGAGAATATCCATGTTTTCCCAAGCACTTTCTTTAAATGGGAAATCATGTTTTTCAGAACCTTCTCTGAAAATATTATCTATATCTATATCTGGAAATTTATCCATTTTCTAAGGTTAATTGTTCTTGGATTAAAGTTTTCAATTTGCCTCTCGCTTTACTTAGATTTGATTTACTAGTACCAACTGAAATACCTAATTGTTGCGCGATTTCTTCGTGCTTGAAGCCATCTATTACATACATATTGAATACGGTCTTATAGGCATGGGATAGGGAATGTACCATTTTGATTAAATCTTTGTAAGATAAGTTACTCAATATGTTTTCTCTATCTGCTAGATGGTTTATTTCTGATAAGTTAGCTTTCATGACTAGTTTTTTATGCTTCTTTAAATGATTAATAGCTGTATTAACCAATATTTTTCTGAACCAGGGTTTAAATGCTTGCTTATCGTCATAGCTTTTTAAGTTTTTAAAAACTTTTAAAAAACTATCATTGACAATGATTTCTGATTCATCTTTCATATAGCGTATAGCAATACTCATCCCGTAAGGATAAAATAATTGATAAAGTTGGCGTTGGCTTTTTTTATCCCACTTTATACATCCCGCAATGATTACTTTTAAATCTTGATTCATTGTTTGATACTGTTGCTACCTATACAAGCCTGTTTGTAAAATGGTTGCCTCTAGTATTAATTTATTTTTTGGGGAATTCAATTTAAGCAAATGTAGTAAAATAAATTAAACGTAAGTGTTTGATTATAAATGATTTATGGTTTATGTGTTTTTTGGATGATTATTGATTTTTTTACAGGGAGATTTAAAAATGCGCTTAGAGGATTTTTTTTAGACCTGACCATTTTTATTATTAGTTGTAAACTTCAACATTATCAACTGTCTTCGGGAGTAAATTATTCTACATTGTGTAAGCTGTAGAATTCTTGTTAATAATAAAATTAAATTTCATAAAAAAGGTAAATGGATTGCTGATATAATCAAGAAACGTTATATGTTTACTGCTAGGTAAAAATATATGATTTACAGGTTTCTTACTTTTTCAATATCAGACTATATACGTACGGAAAACGCACAGGTACTTCCATGCGATATTTTCCTTCTTCTTTGATATTCATATTTCCGAAAAGATCATAAGGAGAATAATCGTACTCTTCGAAATCAATTAACTGCAAACCTGTTTTTAGAAGCGGCATGATGACCTCGTGCATGGAGTAATTCCAGAAATATTCTTTAGATAAAATATTGGCATCTTTATCGGCATAAGTACCTTGGACTTCTTCCTCAAAAGGGGTTTCATTATGAAAATAATCATAAGCGGCTTTTGGGTCTTCCCAATCGTACATATTGAGTGTCGGATGAAACTCCGTAAGGTATATTTTGCCGCCTTTTTTAAGAAAAGAGTTGGCAATATTAGCCCATTTTTGGAAGTCGGGTAGCCAAGGCAAAAAACCATAAGAAGCAAATACGATGTCGAATTCTCCTTCGAGATGTTGATTCAAATCATAAATATTACATTCTATGAAAGTGGCATCAAGTCCGAGTTGGCTATTGAGTTGGCGAGCAACTTTGATGGCTTCTTCTGAAAAATCGACGGCGGTTACTTTTGCTCCTTCCCGAGCCAAAGAAAGACTATCTTGCCCAAAATGACATTGTAAATGTAACACACTTTTGCCTCTTAAATCTTCAAATTTATTGGTAACGATAGAATCTATAGAGGATTTTCCAGCCAAGAAAGCTTCCATATTGTACATTTTTGACTTTACATGTACGGGCGTTTTCTCGTTCCAGAGTTTTTTATTAGTATCAAAGTATTTTTGCATAAGAGATTGTATTTTACCGAATTGTTTGTTTCTTTACAAAAAAGGCAACTATTTTATTCATAAAATAGTTTCAATAGAAGCATATATACATAATATATATTAACGAAACTAAAAAAATATAATGGCAGAACAGAAAAAAGCACAAAACCAGATAAATATCGAACTTCCTGAAGAAGTAGCAGAAGGCGTTTATTCCAATTTGGCAATAATCTCTCACTCACATTCCGAATTTGTAGTAGATTTTATCCGTATGATGCCCAATGTACCCAAGGCAAAAGTCAAATCTCGTATCTTATTGACTCCCATGCATGCCAAGCGATTGTTGCGCGCATTGGTCGAGAATGTAAAAAAATACGAAGCTCAAAACGGTGTTATTACAGAACCAGAGCAAAAGTCTTTCCCAAATATGAATTTTAATACGCCCAAAGCACAAGCTTAATAAAAAATATACCTTGTTTTATAGCCGCCAAATACTTGATTGATTTTTTGTTCTTCACCAAAGTAAAGATATTTAAAAAATCAATCAAGTATTTCTTTTCTTTTTTGTGGCATTTCTATTAAAAATATTGTACTTTTGTATATATTAAGCCTCCAAATTTTATACTAATAAGTATCCGCACGTTCAATACTAATTTATTGAAAATGAATTAGTGTTTTCCCCCTTAATACTATTTATTATTTATAATAATAGTTATTAACTAATTCATAAAAAAAACAACAGTTCACTTTATTGAACAAATCCCTTATAATATAGAGGAGTATTTACCCATGAGCAAAAACAAAATTACCTGGAAACAATTTTTTGTTCACAAAATATTATTTTGTGTAGCTTGTTTATGCCTTCTACTCAGCTTTCCTACTAATTCTCTACAAGCACAATTTTCAGTCGGAGCAGATCAATTTTATGGAGGACAACTTTATGAAGAGTTAAAAATCATCCATGAAGATGTCGATGGCATCGTATTTTTTGGTTCTGTCAGTTATTCCTTTACGGGAGATCCTCCATTGACTTATGGATCTAGCGATTACTGGATGTATAAAACAGATTTTGATGGTAATATTCTATGGCAATTCACTTATGGAGGCAATAATGTCGAAATATTGCAAGATGCCAGACCAACAAATGACGGAGGCTATATCTTAGGAGGCTTTTCTTATTCCGATATTAGTGGAGTCAAAACGGGAGCTTTGCAAGGCGATAGAGATATGTGGATTATAAAGATAGCTGCCGATGGTACGATAGAATGGGATGCAACTTTTGGAGGAGATGGAGAGGATTATCTTTCTTCTATTACTCAATCTTCCGATGGTGGGTATGTTATGGGTGGTTGGACCAATTCTACCGTTAGTGGTGATGTGGAAGATATTTCTCGTGGTGGAAATTACGATTATTGGATCGTCAAAACAGATGCAACTGGAAATAAAGAATGGACTCGACGATTTGGTGGAGAAGACGAAGATTTGATGCAAGACGTCATCGAAACCGCCGATGGCGGATTTCTTTTTGCGGGGCAATCTCGCTCTGATATAAGTGGAGAAAAATCTGAAAATGCAAGAGGTAGTCTCGATTATTGGGTTGTTAAAACCGATGTCAATGGAACAATAATGTGGGATAGAACTTTCGGAGGAATCAATGGAGATGAAGCACATAGTATGGTGCAAGCTGCCGATGGTAACTATCTGATTGGAGGATATTCACGCTCACCTATTGGTGGTGACAAAGAATCTGCTAGTCGAGGAGGGCGAGATTTTTGGCTTATCAAAATGGATACCAATGGCAATAAAATGTGGGATCGTTCTTATGGAGGAGATGAACGAGATGAAATTCGAAAAATGAGAGTCTTAAATAAAGACAATATTGCTTTGATTGGTTTTTCTGGTTCAGATATTACGGGAGATAAAACAGAAAATGCTATTGGACTCAATGATTATTGGTTTGTTATTGTCGATCAAGCTGGAGATATCTTGTATCAAAAAACGCTTGGTGGAGATATGAATGACAATATGTTTGACTTGGTGCAATTGACTGAATGTGGAGACTTAATTGCAGGTGGATTTACTTTCTCTGAAATGGGCGACAAGTAACCGATACTAGCAATGGTACCCAAGACATTGGGTGGTTCGATTAGAATGTGAATTAGAAATTGACTTGGGCAATGATACGCTTATTTGCGAATCCTATCCTTTTTTATTAGATCCCCAAAATGATGTGCTCGAAGCTTGTGAATACCTTTGGAGTACAGGCGCAACTAGTCCTACGATAATGGCTGTTCCTGTTTCAGACACGACCTTTTCGGTGACAATTACCGATAGATTTGGTTGCATCAAATCGGATACAATCAATATAATGGTCAAAGAGACACCATTTTTTGACTTAGGAGAAGATTACAGCATTTGCGAAAACGATTCGACCACACTTTCTATCGGAACTATTATTCCAGATATGATAGAATGGTCTACTGGAGCAATGATTCCCGAAATAACAGTTAGCAATCCAGGCTTGTACTCTGTGACGCTTACCAATTCCAATGCTTGCATCTTTGTCGATGAAATCCAAATTGGTAATTTTGATTTACCTGATTTTGATTTAGGGCCCAACCAAAGTATTTGCGTTGGCGAATCTTTACTCCTAGAAGTCAATCATCTTGGACCAACGTACGAATGGTCGCCTATCCCAAACAATACCAATACATTAACTGTTTTTGATGAAGGAACTTATTATGTTACCGTTACGGACGATAATGCTTGTGTAGGTATAGATAGTTTCGAATTGTCGCATTTTGCATTGCCCATAGTAGACTTGGGGCAAGATACGACTTTGTGTGATAATGAAACCTTAGTCCTCGATGCTACTGTTGAAAATTGCCCTTCATGTAGTTATATTGGGAGAATACGAGTACGGAGCCTATTCGAGAAATTCAATCAGATGTAACGACTATTTACCTCGTTACAGTGACCGATGGGAATGGCTGTACAGATAATGACGATATTATTATAACAATTAACGAGAGTCCCTACAATGACTTGGGCGCTGATGTCGATATTTGTGAAGGAGATTCAGTACTCATAAGTGTAGCTTTGACAGGAACGGCTCCTTTTACCTTTTTGTATAATGATGAAATAAAAGACAGCACGCTTACAGATGTCTCCAATGGAGCTAGTTTTTGGGTTTCTCCTAGTCAAACAACGACTTATTCGGTACTTTCTTTGGAAGACAATTCTTCGCCACATACTTGCTTTGCAAGTATGTTAGACGAAAAAATAGTAAGGGTTCATTTTCCAGAAGAGACGACCATAGATATTACGCTTTGCGAAGGTGAAAGCTATTTTGCAGCAGGCATGGAACAAATCGTAACGGGAATTTATGTTGATACATTGATGACTGTCCAAAATTGCGATAGTGTTATTGTTACAAACCTGATTATCAACCCAATAGATGCGACAGAATTCGTATTTACAACTTGTATTGCCAGCGAGGCAGGCTCAGACACCTTGTTTTTGAGCAATCAATATCTTTGTGATAGTTTGGTTATCAATACAACTAACTTGTTGCCAAGCGATACGATGCGCTTTTTTGAAACGACTTGTGTCGGAGCAGAAGCAGAACTAGATACGCTTTTTCTACAAAATCAATACCTCTGTGATAGCCTCATTATTATAGAAACAACCTTATTGCCTAGTGATACGATACATTTTTCGTACACTTCTTGCGATCCGCAAGAAGTAGGAATTGATACCGTTTTTTTACAAAATCAATATCTATGCGATTCTATTATTATCGAAGCGACAGTTTTAGTGCCGAGCGATACCTTGAGTTTTAGTTACGAAAGTTGTGATACGCTCGATATGGGAATTGATACTTTGTTTTTTATAAATCAATATGGTTGCGACTCTATTATTATAGAAACAACGACCTTGTTGCCACGAGATACCCTTCAAGTAGGTGTTATTTCATGTGATTTAGAACAAGAAGGAATAGATACACTCATTTATACCAATCAATATGGTTGCGATTCGGTCATATTCGAAACGACTACTTTTGTTTCAGGAGATACGATTCGGATTAATTTTACTTCTTGTAATCCTGCCGAAGTACAAGCAGATACGACTTTCTTGTTCAATACATTTGGTTGCGATAGTTTGATCATCGAAACAACAAGTTTATTATTAAGTGATACCGTTGTTGCTGGCGCAACAACTTGTAATCCAATGGAAGCAGGTTTAGATACCTTGTTTTTTCAAAATCAATATGGTTGTGATAGCCTTTATGTTACCAATACCGTTCTATTGCCTTCTCAAGAAATGACGGTTTATTTAGGATCTTGTGATCCTTCTATGCTAGGTGTAGATACGCTTTTTATGACCAATGAATATGGTTGCGATAGTTTAATTATTAACATCACAGAACTATTGCCAACAGATACTATTTACCTTCTTGAGGCCAGTTGTGATGTACTAGCAACTGGACTAGATAGTATATTGCTTCAAAATCAATATGGTTGTGATAGTTTGCTCGTTATTACAACAGAACTATTACCAACAGATACGGTTTATTTGATGGAGGCCAGTTGTGATGTAATGGCTACTGGACTAGATAGTATTTTGCTCCAAAACCAATATGGATGTGATAGTTTAGTTATTACGACGACTTTGTTACTTCCTAGTGATACGACCAATTTGCTAGAAGAAACTTGTGAGCAAAATGCACAAGTTTACGAAGAAATATTAAGCGAAAATCAATATGGTTGCGATAGTTTGATTATCATCGAACGGACAATTCATCCGCTAGATACGACTTATTTGGACTTGAGTTCCTGCGAGCCAAGCGAAGCAGGAATAGACACGCTTTTTGCAAGCAATCAATACGGATGTGATAGCTTGATTATTAGCACTATAACTTTTTCGGAATCGGATTCTACTTTTTTAGAAATATTGTCTTGTAATCCTTTAGATGTTGGTATAGAAACAGAAACTTTTCCTACAACAACTTGCGATAGCATCGTTATAACAACAACTCTATTGCAAGAAAAAGATACCACTTATGCCAATATAGAAACGTGCAATCCTTTAGATACAGGTTTGTTTGTTACAAATTTTGTTAATAGTATGGGCTGCGATAGTACTCATATCGAAACGGTGAGTTTATTGCCATCGGATACTTTGTGGATAGAAACAACAACTTGCAATCCTACAGAAGCAAGTTTGGATACGCTGTTTTTCCAAAATCAATATGGTTGTGATAGTTTGCTTATTAGAAATACGACTTTATTGCCAAGTGATACCATTGCGATAGAATTGACGACTTGCGACCCAATATTGGCAGGTTTGGATACCTTGTTTTTACAAAACCAATACGGATGTGATAGTTTGTTTATTAGCAATACAGTTTTTGTGCCGGGTGATACGACCAATTTGCTAGAAGAAACTTGTGAGCAAAATGCGCTAGTTTACGAAGAAATATTAAGCGAAAATCAATATGGTTGCGATAGTTTGATTATCATCGAACGAACGATTTATCCATTAGATACGACTTATTTGGACTTGAGTTCCTGCGAGCCAAGCGAAGCAGGAATAGATACGCTTTTTGCAAGCAGTCAATACGGATGTGATAGCTTGGTTATTAGCACCATAACTTTTTCGGAATCGGATTCTACTTTCTTAGAAATCTATTCTTGTAGCCTTACGGATGTTGGTACAGAAACCGAAATTTTCACTACCGCAACTTGCGATAGTATTGTTATTACAACGACATTCTTACAGGAAAGCGATACCACTTATTTGCAATCCTATTCTTGCAATCCTGTTGATATTGGGACTTTTACTGAACTATTGTCCAATCAATATGGCTGTGATAGTCTCGTTGTAGAAACAGTAGATTTGAATGAAATAAATACTATTTTCTTAGAAGAAAATGTATGTTCTGTACTTGATACAGGTCTAGTTGTTTCTGTTTACAGCAATCAATATGGCTGTGATAGTATCGTTAGTATTCAATCTGTTTTGGCAAGCGATACCATATATATATATGAAACGAGTTGTTCTTTGGATGAAATTGGCATTTTTAGCGAAAGCTACGCCAATCAATATGCTTGTGATAGTACGATTATTACCAATATCGATTTGCTAGAAGGGAATATTCAGAGTACTACAACATATACTTGCGAACCAGAAGAAGTAAGTGCAGATACAACATTTTATGTCAATAGTGTTGGTTGTGATAGTATCGTTATCGATAATATAGCCTTGTTGCAAATTGACTTAGAAGTAGAGGCAATGAATGAAAGTTGTGAAGATAGCAATGATGGTAGTATAGCAATACTCCTAGCTATGGGAGGCGATGCACCATATATGTACGCAATTGATGAAGGTCCTTTTTCGAGTATGACTTTTTTCAATAATTTATCGCCAGGATCATATACGATAGAGGTACAAGATGTAAATGGTTGCGAAGACAGTGCTTTTGTCGAAATTGAGGCCGCCGAACTATTTGAAGTAGACTTAGGCGAAGACGTTTATATTAATTATGGAGATAGCACCTCGATTAGTTTTGAAAGCAATCAGAATGTAAGTTCATTCGTTTGGAATGATACAACAGCTATGGCTTGTCCCACATGTCCATCTACGATGGTCATGCCTTCCAATACAATAACATACAGCATCACCACTTGGAATGAAGCAGGTTGTCAAGCTAGCGACCAAGTTATTTATATAGTAGAAAAACCTCGATTAGTTTATATTCCTTCTGCTTTTTCTCCAAATGGCGATACCTTCAACGATGTTTTCAATGTATTTGCAGGTTCTGGAGTTCAGAAAATACACTCAATTGTAATAGTAGACCGATGGGGCAATATGGTTTATGAAAATAGAGGAGAGACAATCCTAGAAAAGAAAGAAGGTTGGGATGGGACTTATAGAGGAAAAGCTATGGATCCAGCCGTATTTGTCTACCAAATAGAAGTAGAATTTATTGATGGATTTCGCAAATTCTATGCAGGGGACTTAACCCTTATGCGCTAATGTCTTATACAAGAAATTAGGTATTTTTTGATTTGCTATTTCATTTATCAATAAATAGTATTAACTTTGCG
>CANNZV010004377.1:0-42138 GCA_947561585.1 Caprella mutica | reverse complement strand
ACATAATATTACTCAAGATAGTAGTCAAAAACATGCATGCTAATTCATTCCCAATTTCTTCAACTGCGAATTGTCTGGTATTTCTAAGAATTTAAAAAAATGCACATATGAAATGTAGGTCCAACATGTAGAATGACATTAACTGATTTAATATATATATATAAATATCTTTTAATTTGGGGATATTAATACTATACAGTAAAAATGTTATCTAAATTAGTATCATTTCTTACACTCTCTGAGAAAAAGTCACTGTGATGATGTACTATCAGAGAAAAGAGTCACTGTAATGATGTACTATCAGAGAAAAAGTCACTGTGATGATATACTATCAGAGAAAAAGTCACTGTAATGATGTACTATCATAGAAAAGAGTCACTGTAATGATGTACTATCAGAGAAAAAGTCACTGTAATGATGTACTATCAGAGAAAAGAGTCACTGTAATGATGTACTATCAGAGAAAAAGTCACTGTAATGATGTACTATCAGAGAAAAGAGTCACTGTAATGATGTACTATCAGAGAAAAAGTCACTGTAATGATGTACTATCGGAGAAAAGAGTCACTGTAATGATGTACTATCAGAGAAAAAGTCACTGTAATGATGTACTATCAGAGAAAAGAGTCACTGTAATGATGTACTATCAGAGAAAAAGTCACTGTAATGATGTACTATCAGAGAAAAGAGTCACTGTAATGATGTACTATCAGAGAAAAAGTCACTGTAATGATGTACTATCAGAGAAAAGAGTCACTGTGATGATGTACTATCAGAGAAAAAGTCACTGTGATGATGTACTATCAGAGAAAAGAGTCACTGTGATGATGTACTATCAGAGAAAAGAGTCACTGTGATGATGTACTATCAGAGAAAAGAGTCACTGTGATGATGTACTAACAGAGAGAAAAGAGTCACTGTGATGATGTACTATCTGAGAAAAGAGTCACTGTGATGATGTACTGTCAGAGAAAAGAGTCACTGTGATGATGTACTATCAGAGAAAAGAGTCACTGTGATGATGTACTATCAGAGAAAAAGTCACTGTGATGATGTACTATCAGAGAAAAGAGTCACTGTGATGATGTACCATCAAAAAAAAGTCACTGTAATGATGTACTGTCAAAGAAAAGAGTCACTGTGATGATGTTCTATCAGAGAAAAGAGTCACTGTGATGATGTACTATCAGAGAAAAGAGTCACTGTGATGATGTATTATCAGAGAAAAGAGTCACTGTGATGATGTACTTTCAGAGAAAAGAGTCACTGTGATGATGTACTATCAGAGAAAAGAGTCACTGTGATGATGTACTATCAGAGAAAAGAGTCACTATGATGATGTACTGTCAGAGAAAAGAGTCACTGTGATGATGTACTATCAGAGAAAAGAGTCACTGTGATGATGTACTATCAGAGAAAAAGTCACTGTGATGATGTACTATCAGAGAAAAGAGTCACTGTGATGATGTACTATCAGAGAAAAGAGTCACTGTGATGATGTACTATCAGAGAAAAGAGTCACTGTGATGATGTACTATCAGAGAAAAGAGTCACTGTGATGATGTACTATCAGAGAAAAGAGTCACTGTGATGATGTACTCTCAGAGAAAAGAGTCACTGTGATGATGTTCTATCAGAGAAAAGAGTCACTGTGATGATGTACTATCAGAGAAAAGAGTCACTGTGATGATGTACTATCAGAGAAAAGAGTCACTGTGATGATGTACTGTCAGAGAAAAGAGTCACTGTGATGATGTACTATCAGAGAAAAGAGTCACTGTGCTGATGTACTATCAGAGAAAAGAGTCACTGTGATGATGTACTATCAGAGAAAAGAGTCACTGTGATGATGTACTATCAGAGAAAAGAGTCACTGTGATGATGTACTATCAGAGAAAAGAGTCAGTGTGATGATGTACTATCAGAGAAAAGAGTCACTGTGATGATGTACTATCTGAGATAATACATGAAATATTTTTAATTATTTATAATACCATTCTAAAATCTTACAGTTAAATTTGCATTACAAAAGCTAACGAAGAATGAACTCAGTAACCCTTTTTATGAATGCATTAACATCGATTAAATTTACATACGCAACTTAATTAATAAACACATTATCATATTATGAGCTTTAATTCTCATTAATGAAATACTTCAAAGATGATTATTGGTTCTGAAAATATAATTATTCGAACTAAACTAATAATCACGGAGTTAATTAAGTCATTCACTGGCTTATTAGATTGTATAATGGACTCTGGATTTGACCTGAATGTCTAAGTTTGCGTGACTCACGTGAGTGTGTTATATCCTCCACTGCAATGAATAAGAAAACACTTTTAACCCTTTATTGATAGTAATTTACCTAATTTATAATGAAAAATTACTTGCAGAAATTTAAGAATTTATTATTACTAATAATTATTAATATTAATATACTATATTATATTATTAGTTATTAATCAGTAATATCTATTCCTGTTCAGTAAACAATTTTGATATAAGAGTATTTTTATACTGAAACAGATTATATATATCAGTAAGAGTTTATTATAATACCAAACAGTTTTGTTGTTCGTAAAAATGAATGGTCTGAAATTTTTCCGAGTTTCAGTTTCCATTCTTTATATCCTTGCACTAAGTCGAGAAATTATTTATTAACTTCATCAGTACTTCACAGAAGTGTATTCGGTTTAAAATTATATTTAATATATCGCACCACTTTTCCTAATAAATAATTATGCAAGATAATGTTTATTTGTGTTGTGGATTATCTCAGAGCAGCATTTGCATTCTATTTACTATTTTCGCAACCATGATAACAGTTCGAAGAAAGTCAATACAATATCTCAAAAAGGAATTCTGAAACTGTCGGGATCATCAATCTGGGAAAATATTACCGATATTTGAAATCTTTACCGTAGATAAAAGATGACTGACAGACAGATGGTGGATGGAGGTGAATGGAGTGAGGATTTTGATGTACAGTCTGGAATTGATGATAAAATTCATCGTAATTCAGATACTATCATCGGATGAAGAATGTTCAAGGAAAAACGATAGATTTTAAATCTTCATATTATACGATAAATTAGAGCAAATATTTGGTAAATCATTCATTTTCTTTAAAAAAAAGTTTCTTATAATTTATATTTTGTCATTGAATACCGACGATTGATAAGCGAATATAGTTTTTCATTTAAAATAACCTGCTTCTTATTATTCCAGAAATATAATTTCGAATATTTAAGGTCAAAAATAACCAAAATATGAAGATTATACACAAATTTTATAATATTTTATTATACCGGATGAATTCGTCTAATTTGTCAAATTACTATTAATGTAAATTTATGATTCAATACTGTACCGAATATGATGGAAATTCATCGATCAAATATAACAATTTCTCTATTGATATTTAAATTCTAGAATTAATTGAACTGATATTACCTACAGTAACCTCAGTATACATAAGTACTCTACTGTATATAGTTTATAAATACCTTTCTTGGACTCGCACCAAATGAATCAAATAATTCAGAGACAACGCACAGTAAGAATGGAGATAAGTTCATCCAACAAGAATCAAAATATTTCAAAGAAAAAGAATTATATTTGTTACTCATTTTTATTACAATAATAATAGTCTAATGCTTGATGATTTTTCTATAAGAAATTATTACATTTCTTCTTATTCAAAAAATAAATTATCGAACTGCGGTTTTTCCTTTATTGTTCTAATAGTTACCAATAATTCTTTTGAAATACAATTTATATCGTGCACGGACATTTCGTCCACGGACACTTCGTCCACGAATTGCTTTATATTGTATTATATTTATTGTGTGCATTTATTTTTTATATTATATTATTTATATATATTCTGAAATATAAATGTATTTATTACCCTTATTTGATGGTAATTTGAAACGTATGGTCTTTGCCTAAATTCTTATTGCAATCTTTTTATCCTGTTGGCCGGCATCGGTTAAATAATAAAAGTGAAAACTTTTTAATTATATACAGGCAGGCCCCACATTTATTACACCCGAGTCTTATAAAATCTGTAATTATTACCTGGCATGTTTCGATATTATTACAGTACATAAACATAGAAAACGGAGACATTTTTTGTGGTGTTTATTTCACAGTAACTACAATAATCATCATAGTAGTATTCATATTAGCTTGCTATAGGTAATTAAATGCACTATTGGTTCAGAAATTAGTATTTTTTTAGCAAAATATTTTTAATATTGATTACTTAAATTACATACATAATAATATGCGGGTATATAACATACTACTAAAAAATGATATAAAAAATTAGCTAGATATTAGTTCTTTCTAGCATTACGTTAAATTCTTCAAACGTAAAAACGTCCGAGTTATTGAATTTTTTCATATTTTCGGACCTATACATATATAATAATAATTATTATTTACCTTTATGTAATTACTTTAATTCCTAAGTATCCACACATTTATTATTGTTAGGACCCTGCTATTTCAGTTCTAAACTTAAGATGCTCATAATTCATTAGTTAATGCTAAATATTAAACGTGGTCGATAGCTTAAAGATACATTCAATCCGTTTAGCATTTTAATTTTATAACTGTAATCGGTAGATAAGCATTTCTATGTGTTAATTTATACACGGCTCAAATCACTATTTTACTATTGTATATTTACACCTGCCTATTAATGTAATAGTGAAAAATAATATAAAATATAATCCATAAAAATTTTAAAACACAAAATAAAGTTATTCGTTGACGAATTGTCCGTGGATGAAATGTCTGTGGACGAAATGTCCGTGAACGAGATGTCCTAGACTCGACCGGTATATCACACCCCGGTATATTCCACCCCGGTAAATTCCACCCGGTATATTCCACCCTAGGTATATTCCACCCCGGTTAATTCCACCCCACTTTGCGGATTAAGTTTTTTTAGTTATAAATACAAATCATTTATTAATGTTATATGACATATGTAATACTAGGTAACTTGCTTTTTCACTGTATCAAATTAAACATTTTTATGGCTAATCACAAGCTTTAAATTTATCACTGCACATGTGACAATACAGCAGAAAGAAAAGTTGTGTGAACGCATTTATCAGTTGAGGTATTCAGATTTTCTATCTCAAGCTGATTTTCTCCTCTATTGCCAACACAACATCGATATTAATTGTAAGATGATGTCATATAGTACTTTTTGTTCCATGTATTTCATTTTCAATTTGGTATTCTAACTTCTTGTAAAAGTGGTGGTTTTTGACCGAAGGCTTTTTTTACATGTTTTTGTTTTAACCAGGAAGTTTTGGATGAGAGGGGAATTATTGTAAAGGGATTTAAAACAGGGAGGTTATTGCTTTTTTACATTGAGAGAATTTGATCTCGGAGAATTTGGTCCTAGAATCTAAAACAGCAACTTATAAGCAAAGAGCGAAAGCATTGAATAGTTTGTCTCTGCCAGTCGACCTTTCCATACCTCATCCAACCATTGTTGTAGGAGCACATGTACAGTTTCGTGTCAAAAAGGAATTAATATTAACTTTTTCAACACTTAAACTTTGAATTAAACTTCCATATTAGGAATATTGGTAATTTTATTAGAATAAAATTTCAATTGACTTGAGCTACCTCTAAATATTGTCCAAATATCTGGGGATATCGTCTGAGTTATTTTTTCATCGGTACAAATTATATAACAAATGACGATCTAACAATAAAATTTTTGAGTTTTTATTGTCACCCAAATGAGCATCGTCACAGGGGTGGTACTTATCGGTGTGGTTTATACCTGTGATGGAATATACCGGTGTGGAATATTACGGAGTTGAATTTACCGGGGTGGAATATACCTAGAACCTCTATATGGTATGTTCTCATTAATTTCTGCTAATTATTTCATACTATTATAATATAATGGAAGACAAGAAATGTATCAAGCTGCTAAGCACTCTGTGACTTAATAACTATAAATTGATGAATTAGAAATCATTTTGCCATTGAAATTATTGGTCTACAGCCTATTCAATTCGTTACTGTTTAGTCTATTACAATAAACACCATACGTCATAACTGTGCAATATTTAGAATGTATAATAGCAAATCAATATTGAATTGCTATATGTAATTCATATAAACTTTTTTTACGGTAGGATGATGTTTTGAGATTCATTTTACTGCTGCTATCCGGCGGATTGGCTGAGACGAATTTGCCTAAACTCAATTCTCCAAAAACTAATACGCCGAATCCTTATTCGCCGAACCGGATTCTCCGAATACCAATTTGCCGAAACCAAAATTTGTCGGAAACAGATTTGCCGACGTGGGGATTTGCTGACAGATAAAATACATAAAGTATTTTAATCACTGGGTTTCGACGAGTTATTGTTGGGGCTTGGTTAAGGTTGTTAGGTTTATGAAACTCGGCTATGGGAACAGCCTATCCCAGGATAGAGGGAAGGATTGTTCTAAATTATAAAATATCTGGTTGACTTTTCCTCTTCTTGTACTTTTTTCGATTTATAATTCGAAATTTGATTATTTGAGCAACTGGTAATTAGATAATATTGTTTGAAGTCGGATCATCATGAAGTGAAATCTTTTCAAATATCTGCAACTAATCGTCCTCTTTTTCCAATTAGTAATTAATAATAACAGTGTTTCATATATCTTATATTATCTGAACGATTGATCATTCGAGCAATTGTTCATTTGGTCAATTGTTCGTTCGAGCAATTGTTTTTCGAGCAATTGTCTTTCGAGCAATTGTTCATTTGAGCAATAATGTTTTTCGAGCAATTGTTTTCGAGCAATTTGCCAGCTACCGTTTGTTAGGTACCTTGTACATGGATATGTAATTGATAAACATAAATTGATAAACATTAAAAAACTTATTACATCTGGGGTCGGGGTATAAATACACCGAAAAAAGGTGTTGTATAAACTAAAAATAAATGACTGAAGTTGAACAACTTAGCACTAACACTCATTTCTACTTTGTATTTCATTTTTAGGGCTTCTTTTAGTTTTAGAGAATACCTTTAGGGTTAATTTCTTAAACAAAGAGGTATTAAACTTGTATGTTAAGTAGGCTCGTAGGCTTCTTTAATATCATCTCTTCATTCTCCTCTTCCATCTATGAGTGCAGTCACTTGTGTTTGTCTCCTTTTTCATCACTTTCGTTGGTAAGTGGAGTAGTTTTTCAATTCAGGGAGTAGTTTTCCTGCATCCATAATCATTGTCGAAGACAATGGTATGTGATTTTTTTCATGCAGCCACTTTCCTTTCAAGAGGCTTCATCGAGTTGCTTGTATTCAATTATTTTGACGTCACCGATATATTTAGACAACGATATGGATGAAACAGATGTTAAATCCCTACTAGGAATAAATTAACCCAAACACGGAGATTTAAATGATATACATGTGAACAACTTTGTGTGATTAATAAATTAAAAATATTTGTGTAATAAAGTTATATAGAAACAACCTCGCGATTCTTATTTTTTATTCAATTTTTAATAGTATTTCAAGCAGAGGGTTTCTTGTAGCTGATTGATCGATTGAGGTGTTGATTAAGCTCTGCAGTGATTTAGTTAACCGTTTTCTTGTTATCTTCTCTTATAATTCAAATTATAGTATGAGGGCTAGACTCTCAGACAACTCATTCGAAGGGAGTTATACTCAGTTATTACATACTTTTGAGAAATTCGAAAAATCTGTCATTTCTATATAGTAAATAATAGTAATAGCCTGTTTTCTAAATATCTGTGAACAACTATATTTTATATAAACATAACATTTTAAAAATAAACAAATAACATTTGAAGATATATTATAATACGTTGAATGATTATGAAATTTTTAGTTCCTTTTGTCTTTCTCCTTTAATATATGACTTAAATAAACATACCCGTTTGCAATTACTTTTGAATTTTATCAGAATATGGAACACTACTAATTCCCACTTATCAATTTCAAAGCCAACAAAACTATGCATAATGTATATATAATCGTTCTTGCTGAGAAAATCGTCAAATGATAATAGATTTCAGATTCATGAAGTGACATTTGACAATAATTACAGTTCCTTAGTAATTTGATCATGATTCAGATAGCCGTTGTTCTCGTTATTGTAGCATCTGATTTAGCGGCGGTCACTCAAGATACGAATGAATCCAAAAGTCTTAGAATAGTCTTGCATATTTGATCATGAGCCATTTAATGCTGCGAAAGAAGTCTTTGCTCTTAACCCCTACATATAAAGTTGGGCAGATAGCTGTCCACTATAAATTTATATGTATCTAACTTCCTTCAAGAGTGTTCGATTAATCTTTCTTTATATGACTTTTAACCTGGAAGTGTCTTCTCTCTACTGGATTTATGATTATTCTGTGTGAAATTCAATTATTGAATAATAACACAAAATGTTGAATGCATTTCCAAAATCTAACTGTCAGCCAATCAGCCAACCGTGCCTATCGATTATTTGTTATTTGTGGTTGTGTGCAACATGTCTCGGCCACGCGGGTTGAATGAGTCTCAGATTGATCGGCCACTGTTTGCTCGAAAATTACCGTAATGCAAGTGTGGCCAATCAAATATTGTATCAAAGAGAATATTCCTCATTTATTCTTAATCCAATTCAATTGTCAGTAATTCTTTTCTGTAGTTCACTGTTATTTAAATAATCTAATTCAACTTTATACATTAATAGAACAATTATTACGGATAATATGTGCCAGTGAATAATTACTATTTCATCACAATACAGACTCTGTATCAGTACACAATACTACATATGCATGTATTGAATACAGTAGTTATACGTTCACATTAGTACATCTCTCTGCAGTGTGCGTTTCTTAGCGAACAAACTGGGGAAGGAGGAGTCAGCCAACTGGATAAGTGTGCATGAATGACTTGTTTGAATGCAATAAGCATACTCTAAACATAATCGTCTATTATCAAAAATTAACTTCATGTGTCTGTTAGAATTTTCCTACACATTGTCTTAATGCATAATGCTTAATTATCTACTATTTTTTTTAAATATAAGAGAATCAATGAAAGTGGGCATCCATCTGTCCAACTGTGAATCTAACGTACCTGAAAGGATAGGGTTAAAGAATGAGAACTTCTAAAGGAGTGCCAATGGCTTAATTTCCGAAACTTTGCATGTCATGTTATCAGTTCCATTTTTACCCTCAGTCACGTCATTTTGCTTTGGTGTCTACTTTCTTATACCAATTAGCAACCCTGTTATGAATTATAATACCAGAGTAGGGACAAGGAGTAGTATGATTACTGTGATAGAATCTTATCAATTATCTTTAAATGTTAGATTTGAATTAACAAAATATTCCATTACTCTGAATATTAACAATTATGAGTATCAAAAATTATTTCATTATTTATATGCTGATATTACATACCTACATAGATAATTGATTTTAATCAACTTATTTTTGTTGATAATATTCAAGTAACGTAGTTCTTGCAAGAAATATTATAATGTTTATACTGTTAAAGGTTAAAGTAACTTTCATTATTTACAGTTTTGTAAACTGAAAAAGCATTCCAATGCAGACCGAGGTCAATGTTCTCGAGTCCCTTGAGCAAAATAAATAGGTTTTCTCTGTTTTCAGAGGAAGAAGAACGATACTGTGTTTTATTGCCTTTGAAGTTGTGTCCAGTCGCCAATTTATAAACAACAGATCGTATGTTATTGCCGAATTCGATGAATATTCATCGAATGTTATCGTAATTTCATACACCATCGTTTAGAATTTTTTGCCTGGAATGTCTATCGAAAGACAATAGACCATAATTACTGGTTAAAATTCGAGATCAAATAATGATCATCTACTGTATTGAATAGAAGATTATTTTATTATTGTTTATATTGATGATGAAAACAGACGATCGGCAGTTTAATTTGCTGAATTTTGAAATAAGATTGCACCACATAGTTCAATTTGACTTACAATAGAAAATGTTTAGGTGATGCAAATCAGTGCAAGCTTCACCCTCGGTATCGCCACACAGAGCAGTTCAATAATAAAACTCCACGGACTTTAATATTAAAGTTACAGCTATGTAACTAATTGCCTCTGATATTATGTGAGATGAAACGAAGAAAGGGGATGCGTTTGAAATAGTTATTAATTAGATAGTTGGGGTTTGGACATCTGCCTTAGAATCAAAGGCCATATTGCTAATGTCAAAAGGAAGTTGATACAAGGGACTCGAAGAACCTGTTAAATGGAAAATGACTCCAGGAACAAAGTCAGTAAAGCACATAACATCTATCGGTGGCAATGCTCAAACCTCATGGATGCAGTAAAGCTACTTCGAGAATAAAATCACTCACCAATGAATGTAACTTCGAAAGCAATTACCAATGAACAAACTTGAGGGGAAAATATCCCAAAGGGAGTGAAACAAATTATAAGTTGGATTAAAAACCTTTCTCCATTGCATCTAATATGTATTGCAACATTACATTAAATGTTTGTATTTATTAAAATAATTAAATTATTATTCGAATTATTTAATTGCTACACACCTCTAGCGAATACTGCGTTCTTTAATGTATAGAATTAATACTATTAATTAACATTCTAATTCAAATTTCAATGTTATAATTCTTTATTCATATTCATTATTTATTAGAATTACAAAATATATCTATTTACACAACAATATTATCATTTTCTTTTGATTTGTAAATTTGTCAGTGGTATAATATAACTTTGTTATCTAATTTCTTTTTGAGAAATAAAAATACTTTCAATATTTCACTTCAAAGAATTTAATACGAATTTTTTGTAACGATAGTATATATTATTTTAATATTTCGGAAAAAGTCTACATTATAGAGATGGGGATAATGTCGGGACATTAGGTTAAATGAGAACCATTTATGACTTTTAAGAATTCATTTTATAGATATTTGCGTGACAGCACTGACGGAGATTGATATTGCCGACAAAAAACATTGCAGCTTACCGAAAAGTTGAGGAGCACTGTGATAAGAATGATTAAGATTTTTTTCGTTGGGGTGATTCTTTTTAAAGCAATTTATAATTTAAAATCGAAATACAGGTTATAAATCAGATTTCAAATTAGACAGAATTCTTTTGTTTACCCAAAAATCTTGAACATCAGTATAATATGCAAGTATATATACTTAATACTTATACACTAATATACAGTATATTTATAGTAGGGTGATTAAAATAAATTACGAATTTAAAATCCATGATCTTTTTATATATTGGTTAAAATTGTTTAAAAAACACAACATGCTATTTTTGTCATGTTCCCCGAGCTTTGAAATTTCTATATTTAAAAATAAATGTTTTTTTATTCAAAAATATATTTCTTCAACCCGCCCCTTCCTTACAGCATCTTCAGTAACCATGTAAATATATGCTGCTATTTAAGAAATGCTAAGCATGGAACATGACGGAAATTTCCGCTTTGGGTCGCAAATGTGTCAATGTATTTTTTTGTAGTCGATAAATACAATGTGTTATTGTGACTAATATGATGATGATTTCTACGGAAAAATAATTCATCAAAAATGTATTTCAAGAGGGAAAGGGTTAGTGCTGGAAATTAATGCATATTAATAAAGAAAACTGATGAAAAACATTATTTCACCTAAATATATAGGTGTTCATGATACCTATGACAGACACATGGGATAATTGATAGTAACTGTTTCAATATTGGGATGTGAAGGTAATCAACTTCTTGGAGTTATAATGTAAATTTTATGTGGTTTTATTAAAAAGTGATTGTTATGATAGGCCTACAGAGGCAATTTATTTACTTATCATTTCATGTATCTCATGGATTGTATGGAAATCTTGAAATATTCAACTCTCGGTCGATACGTCAGTTTTTGGAATTTTGACTTGATATTTAACTAGTAATGTTTTGTAACCAACATGAATCAATTAGGAAAAATTCTATATTTTTTAACGAAAAACGTTCTTTTCTTTGGGTCTTTTTATGCCAGTTCAATTTATGTAACTTGCAACTAAATTACTATATTCTATTACTAAAAATAACGACATTAATTACCCATTCACCCGTGTTGGTGAATGGGTAGTTATAAAAAATAGGCTTGTTTTCGGTGATTGGGTAGTGTTGGGTGATTTGCTTTAATAAATAATATAGCTGTTCTAATGTACAATAATCTTATACTTCATTATCTATAGAGATAGAACAACAATCAATTCTATCTTTCAGTTGTAGGGCAGCGATTCTATTATCGGACAGTCTCAGTATTTGGAAAGTGAGCGTTATCATAGATCAAATAATAATTTATTAAACTTTTCTGATTGACCTGTGTTAACACCCGCTTTTCGAGTACTGTGAGCCTAACTAAGTGTTCCGAGTTCCAGCACATTATTCTAGCTGTATTTTATATCTGCAGACAATTTATCAATTTCACAATGTCTCTAAAGACTAAATATAAAAATAAAAAAATACAGAAAAGCTCGACCTAGTTTAACTATCATCGTCATACATGCGTAAGTACATTTAATGTGAAAAAGTTTATTTGATGACAAATCATCTTACTAATGAAGTAAACCTGAAGAAACTCATTGCAATTATAATAGTTCAAGAGGGACCTGTAGAACCATATCAAAGATCATTGAATTGAGATGGTGAACTCTTGGTATGTTGTTTTCCTTGTATCAATGTATGGATTCCGTAAATGAATTCATTTTTTAGCTTCTATGTTTGGTACTCATGAACGGTGAAAATTTAAAAATTAAATAAGGCAAATTCGATATCCAACTATTTGGAAACATATCTTATTCATATCGGGTAAAGAATCTATCAACAACTTAACTCACCATTAATTACGCTCACTGAAGCATCATTACCTTCGTAATCTTGCGGAAGGTTATATTTTCATCGGACTTTATTTATTTATTTATTTATCATATTGTTATTCGCTTAACTGAAAAAATGTACAACCAAATTGCCTGAAATTTATTGAAACGACTGGTCCATGTCCAGTGACCTGCTGCTAGTATTTTTATAGCGACCCGGTCAAAGGTCAAGGTCATGGTCATTTATAACTCAAAATTTTTTGAACCATATTGCATGAAACTTGATGGGACGATTTGTCAATATACATGAACCATTTTGTTATATTTTGGGAGCGATCGGGTCAAAGTTCAAAGATCAAGGTCAAGGCCATTTATAACTCAATAACTCCCAAAGTATTCAACCAAATTGTCTGAAATTTTTAATGGGACGATTGGTCAATGTCCAGGAACGATTTGGTAGAATTTTGGAAGCGATCCATTCAAAGGTCAAGTTCAAGGTCATTTATAACTCGATAACTCAAAAAGTATTGTACCATATTGCATGAAACTTGGTGGACGATTGGTTATTATCCAGTTAGCAGCTTCTCAAATTTTGGAAGAGAACGGACAAAGCAGAGGCGAAGGTATGCGCTCTACCGAGTGCACATAATCTAGTTTTGATTAATGAATCTATTTGACGTTAGAAAGTTGGATATTCTTTTGATTTTCCCTTAAATAAAAACAAAAAACATTAGATGAATTTTGTGTTGGCACAGAAAACTGAGATATTGTAACTGAGACAAAAGAACTATTAAATGAAAAGAGGAAATAGGAAAAAAGACAGAAAATGAGGGAAAAGGAAACTTAAATAATATAAATTACTAATTAGTAACAGTAAACTTTTTATAATATCATACTCTGTACACATATTACTTCCATATAATTAAATTAAGTTATAGGTTGAAAAGACATATCATGAATTATATAATAACAGAATCCTTGGTGTGGAAAACATTTATAGGACAGTTTTCAGAAAATAGCGATCGAGTATTAGTCTATTTGCATCAACAGAAGATAGAACAGGTGAATGCTATGAATATTTAGTTAGTCAATATAATGTCTGTAGTCAGTCTAGTTGTCAGTTTACTTTCATAACTAATTATTTATGCATAGAGAGGAAGTTATTTTAGACTACAGTAAAGACCACATTTGATAATCTGCTTAATTTCATCTCTGTATTTTTTTTGGATTAAGTGATTCCTATAATAATACCTATATAAATACTATTATTTTTATTAATATTCACTCATGAAATTGTCAAATTACATTTTATATCAATATTTTGAATTTCGACTCAAATCAAATTGGTAGAAATATTTTTTGAATCTTCAATTACTATTCTAATATTTTCGTTGCGCGGAAGATTCCACTGAGGAAAATTTCATTGCCGAAAGTTCCACTTGGAAAATTCCACTGCGCAAAGCTCCACTTAGGAAATTCTACCGGCGAAAGTTAATTGGGATAATTCCACTGAAGAAAATTTCACTAAACAAATTCCAATATTTCAAAATCAATTAATAACTTTTCCTAGAATTTCAATGGAAAACTAAATTACATTTATTATTTTCAAAATCAGTACTACTTCATTCAAATGGCAGTCCAAAATATGTTTTGATAAATCATTTTAGCCGAGCACGTATTTTAGCTGAGCAGGTAATACTGTTCCAGTATGATTCCAGCAAGGAATCATTTACTCATTCAAATATTTTTTTTATCTCTGTTCAATGTTATACTAGCAGAGTGTAGGATAGTGTCTTAAAATGATTATTATGTCTATTTGAAAAAAGAAATTAATATCAAGACTGAGTTAGATTATTATTTCTACAAGATAAAGAGCATACCTTACCTTACTTTTCATTGTTGTTGCTATATAAAAGATGTTTAAGTCGAAACATATGTTTACATCATTAATGTGTGAATTAATTGTACTCTTTATGCACATTGTCTTTTTGTTACAAACTATCGTCTCGCTTAACACATATTTTATTTGTCCTACTTATTATTCGAACTTAACTTTAGATTGAAAATTAACTTTTAACAATAATCTGATTGTGTAACAACTTAGGAGTCTGAATAGAATTTATTTATTTTTGCTTTCGCAGAAAGCGGAAAGTCATTTTTTACACGGCATTTATTTATTTATTTGTCATCGTATAATTCACTTAACTCAAAAGGTGTTCAACCAAATTAATTGCCTAGAATTTGGTAGGACAATAATTGATCAATGTCCAGTAACCTGCTGGTAGAATTTTTGAGACGATTCGGTCAAAGGTCAAGATCAAGATCATTCATAACTTAAAAAGTATTCACCAATATCACATTAACGTTGGTGGAACGATTGGTCAATATCCATGAACCATTTGATTAAGTTTAGGGAACGATTGGGTCAAAGATCAAAGACAAGGCCATTTATAACTTTAATAACTCAAAAGTATTCAACCAAATTGCTTGAAATTTGGTGCGACCATTGGTCAATGTCCTGGAACCATATGGTACAATTTTAGGAGTGATCATGGCAAAGCTCAAGATCAAGGTAATTTACAACTCAATAACTCAGAAAGTATTCATCCAAATTACGTGAAACTTGTTGGGACGATTTGTCATTGTCCAGTTACCAGTTTATTAGATTTTTGGAACGAACGTGTCAACGTTTGAGGTCATTCATTTTGAGTAGAATTATCTTATTCTGAAGTAAAAGTTGCTGAACAGAGCTTTTTCGTTGTTTTACACAGAGAAAATGTTATTTAAGAAAATTTATATGAAGTGATTCACTTACTTTTTATTCACTCACTTAAAAAAAAGGTGTGTAATGAAAATCACAAGACCTGATAGAATATGAAGAGGATATTTTCGAAAGTATTGTTGAAAAAAATAAGAGATACAATTTATATATTTATCAATAGTCATAGGATCATTATACATCAGTGGAATTTTCCCAGTGGAATTTTTTTAGCTTTGGGTATGATTGTAACCTTTTTTGAAGCCATAGAAATTATATGAAATTCTGTCTAACGTTCATCAATGGGAAAGAAAATATAATTTTAGAAATAACATTTATCAGAGACGCCTATTGACTTAATTAATAAGAAAAAATTTGTTTTACTTATAAACGAAATGAAATAATAATTTATTGTATCAAGTATGCTATTTTTAATTGGTTCTATTTTGCTTTTATATATTTATAAACTGTGAATAGTAATATATATGTTTAATTAAGTCGATAATTGAAAATTTCTAATTTAATTCATAAAAAATATGAAGAGTAACTTTGATTAGTGATCTACGCAAGAGTTGTATAGTGCTCTACGCGCGTAGATCCCTCAATAATTATGCAGAATAACACCAAATGTAAAGTGCTCTACGCGTGTAGATTACTATAAAAACGGCAAATCGTGACACGTAAAGTGATCTACGCGCGTAGATCACAGGCGTTGCAAGTGAGTGAAGTGAAGAGTGATCTACGTGCGCCAGTGTTATGCGTAGATCATTATTCACTGTATGTGTTACAGCGTGTGAAGAGTGCTCTACGCAAGTTATGTTACGCGGCCTCTGATTGGTTGAAATTCATTTTCTAAAAATATTGCTCATTTATTGAAAACTATTTCAATGGTGGACTGTGATAGAGGTAACTATAAAAAAATCAACTTTTTATTGAGGTTATAAATGTAATAGTTATTGTCAAAATGAATATAAAGTTTATAATGAAAATTTTATGTACGGAGAATTATCATTTTTCTTTCAATTATTATTACATTTACAAATATTTAGTGATAACATGCTTCACAAATATTTATTATTGAAATTAATAACTAGACACCTTGTCAGCTTCTACAATATTAATCTCAAAGGAGAATATTTGGAGGGTTGAGAGGTAACTGTGCTTCTAAACAGTATTGTCCATACGATGAAAGATAAAGTCGGGAAAGAACGAACCCAACTATACCTTTTACAGGTCTAGTTGATCCAAATGAAATAATATTTGATCCAAGAGAATATCAATTTTATCATAGTGAATTTGACTTTGCACCATGTGAAATTGAATTTGATCTTTATGCAATTGAATTTGATCCATGAGAAATAATACTTGATCCAAGTGAAATTATTGAATATTTTATCATTCCGATACCTCACATTTTGTGTCTTTGTCTGTTGGTTGGCTGCAAGAAAAATGTCACGCTTTTAACATTTAATATATAAGAAAAATATTTGTATAACTTATGTGAGATTATGATCGGCACATCATAATTTCTCATTGACTCCTTAACATTTCATTGTTTATCATAATCTTTGATTGCCCACCATAATCTTTCATTGCCCACCAAAATCTTTCATTACCCTCAATAATCTTTCATTGCCCACAATAATCTTTCATTGCCCACAATAATCTTTCATTGCCCACCATAATCATTCATTGCCCACTGTAATCTTTCATTGCCAACCATAATCTTTCATTGCCCACAATAATCTTTCATTGCCCACAATAATCTTTCATTGTCCACAATAATCTTTCATTGCCCACCATAATCATTCATTGCCCACTATAATCTTTCATTGCCAACCATAATCTTTCATTGCCCACCATAATCTTTCTTTGCCCTCAATAATCTTTCATTGCCAACCATAATATTTCATTGACAACCATAATCTTTCATTATCCACCATAATCCTTCATTTCCCACTATAATCTTTCATTGCCCACCATAATCCTTCATTTTCCACTATAATCTTTCATTACCCGCTATAATCTATCATTGCTCACCATAATCTTCCATTGCCCACCATAATCTTTCATTGCCCACCATGATCTTTCATTGCTTCACCATAATCTTCCATTGTCCACCATGATCTTTCATTGTCCACCATAATCTTTCAGTACCCACCATAATCTTTCATTGCCCACCATAATCTTTCTTTGCCCTCAATAATCTTTCATTGCCAACCATAATATTTCATTGACAACCATAATCTTTCATTATCCACCATAATCCTTCATTTCCCACTATAATCTTTCATTGCCCACCATAATCCTTCATTTCCCACTATAATCTTTCATTACCCGCTATAATCTATCATTGCTCACCATAATCTTCCATTGCCCACCATAATCTTTCATTGCCCACCATGATCTTTCATTGCTCACCATAATCTTTCATTGTCCACCATGATCTTTCATTGTCCACCATAATCTTTCAGTACCCACCATAATCTTTCATTGCCCACCATAATCTTTCTTTGCCCTCAATAATCTTTCATTGCCAACCATAATATTTCATTGACAACCATAATCTTTCATTATCCACCATAATCCTTCATTTCCCACTATAATCTTTCATTGCCCACCATAATCTTTCATTTCCCACTATAATCTTTCATTACCCGCTATAATCTTTCATTGCTCACCATAATCTTCCATAACCCACCATAATCTTACATTGCCCACCATAATCCTTCATTGCCCACCATAATCTTTTTTTGCCCTCCATAATCTTTTTTTACCCTCCATAATCTTTCATTGCCCACCACAATCTTCCATTGCCCACCCTAATCTTCTATTCATTGCCCATCCAAAAAAGGTTTCATTGCCAACCATTTTAATCTTTTATGGCCAACCAAAAATACTATATTATTGCCCACCATAATAATATATCATTGTCCACTATAATAATCTCCAAAATCCACTATTTTAATTGGCCTATCAATATATTTTATGATCCCCATTATACATAAAATTTATTTACATAAAATTTATTTAACTAAATACATACAAATAGCTCTTTCCTAGTTCACGTCCCTAAATGAAATAGGGACGTGCACTAGGAAGGGGGTATTTTTAAATCAATTTATCTCAAATTTAATTAAATTTCATCTGATTAAAATATATTGCACAAATAATTATTAATTGACAGAAAAATTAGTATCTTAACTACAAATACAAATAATACCAGAAAGGAAAATTTGAATTTGAAATTCAGCAAGCAAATTAAAGAATATAGATTTGGAAAACAGATTGAAATATATATTATATAGTTTAGTACCATATACTCCTGCTTTTTCTTGAAATGGTTATCAATATGAGAAAATTATTGATTTATGATTATTTCATCCTAGTTCACGTGGAATTACGGTCAGTTGGAATGTTATTCCACAACGTGCAAAAAAGTCTATGGGAGAATGTAACCACATTTAAAAATGTATTTTTTTTTTAATTATGTTATCATTTTTTTTGAGAATGCGAATTTGAAGAAAGGACTATTAAATAATTGTAGAGTGAAAATTTTTGAACAAAATGAAACGAACCATATGTCTCTATGTCAAATAATGAGAGAGAAATAGGGATTTTAATAAAATTTGAATTTTGCGGGGTTTTTACGGGGGGGGGGGGGGGGAAGTTAAATTAGTGAGACACTCCCTTCAAAGACTATATTTTTACATTAAAAAGAAAGAGAAAACAAATGAGTTTAATTCCAAACGTTTGGTAGAATGTGTAAATATGATACACAGATAGACAGTGGTTTACAAAACGCAAGTCCACCACAAGTGACTGTATAATAAGAACAAACCTATTTACAAACATTCAAGCTTTGAATGACCAGAAAATAATGCAATGAATTACATTAGATGTTAACACGAATGTATAGTATATATTTGTAAATAAAATAACAGTTTATAAAGAAATAGAAGTATACAGTTAAAAACATTATTTTTTCTCTCTGTAATCATACTACCTAGTTTAATTATTCGATTGAAATATTTGTTATTTAAGATTCTAGAATAATCATATCCAATAATAATTAAATGTTAGTTCAACATTTGAATATAATTTGGTTATAGCAATACAGAGACCATTTGACAATGGTATAGAGTCATAGACTATAGCTTTTATTTGCAGTTCTAGGCTCATTAATTTGTTAAACATTACGATAGGTACCTAAAAACTACTGATAGAGGGGGAGGAAGGGGGTGAGATGATGTTTGAGCGTATAATACTATATAGGGATATACAGATTTGGGGAAAATGCATTTTCACAACTATGGTCGTTGTAAAAAAATATTATTGAAATATATAAAATCAAAATCTAGATAAAAAGATGTATTATTGTGACTGTTATTTGAATGACGATTTGTGATATATTGAGTAAATTTTATACTGATGAGTGATGACCATTTTACCTATGATATGGTTCATACTACCTAGTTTAATTATTCGATTGAAATATTTGTTATTAAATTTAAATAAATATTTTGATATAAGAATATTGATTAGTTATGTACAATTTAGATAGCTGACTAATTAGGGTAAGTTCCGAGTTATCGAACGGTTACATTTTCGAGCACGTAAAATATGTATTTTAATTATTATTTTATACTCATAATAACCTTTTTTACTTGTTCGTAAAACTGGAACCGTTCGATAACTTGGCACTTACTCTATAGATAGGTACAATATTTTTGGTTATTTTCCCTACACGGCTATACTTTAGTAACTTGGTACCTAGTAACAACAGTCTTTTAGTTAAAACTTATGGGATCGGATACCAATAGTACTCGGAAAGTGAGGGGTTAAGGGGGACTGGGGAGGGTAGCACTATGGTTAATGGCAGGGGGTGTAGGTCATAACCCCCCCCCCCGGTCAGTGGTCACGAAACCCCATGTTTTTTAATCCTTATTTACTTATATTATTTAATCCTTCTCGACACTTTTGTAGTTCATTACTGATTAAACATAAAATATATGTTTAATCATGTGTTTCCCCTGCCAGGTCATTAAACTATAGTTCATTTAGTGTAACAAATAAATAAACTATTTATAAATTATAAGTCATAATAATTTGTGTTATTTACCGCTATAGTGAAAATAATTTTTAAAAATAGAATATAATGAAGTTTATATTATTTTCGAACATGAAAGTTTACAGTTTTTATGTTTCAGAAGAATTAGTGTAAACAATGAAGTTAGTACGTATAGTGCAACAGAGTAATAAGTTCCATGGTTGGTACTAAGGAAGGTTAGATATCGATATCTAACCTTATTATCCAACTATTGACAAGCAATGCAATTCCTTTTTTAGATCTCAAAGGCATTGTTACCAGTGTAACTAGTTATTAATGCCTTGGGGTTACTTATTGTCTTTTATTCATTAATATTTTAGGGTAATAAGCTGACTACCCTCTTGGGTGTTATTCACTATTTCAGGAATTCTTAGTTTGACTTTTAATTAATTCTCTATAGTACTACTGGCAAGGAGAAATGAAACGCAATTCAATACACACTTATATTCACTAAGAAATGTTCGAGTTACAGAGTATTGACAATTTAGTTTGCACAGAGTGACGGCGTACAGGCGACGATTGACTCGTACTAATTACGGGTGAGGGAAGATGATTACTGAACCCCCTATGAAGGGAACTTGCCTCTTTTATAAAGATACTTTCACACGTATCTTGGTGCGGGGAATTTGGAAATCGGAAGAGAAATTGTGCCGAGGTTGTTTTTAACTAAAATCAAATAATACAAAAAATGTATTTACTAATTTCGAGCTCTTGTTAAGGCTCACGTCTCTCCCATAACTGTCCGACAAATACATTAAACTTAGTCAATTTACGACCGTCTTTGTAGCCTTTCTATATATCAGCTAGTTTTTGTGCCCCTTTAGGAGTTGTTCCCTTAGAGAATAAATATGCATGTGTGCTTAAGGCAAAAAACAGATATCTAATTTAGTCAAGGTTTCGACAGATGGTTATTCGTTTTACAGATAAATAATATACTCATGAAATACAAAATAATAATTAAGTATATGTGTAATTTAATTACTGTAACTCTTCAAAGTAAACATATAAATGAAATATCAAACTTTTCGTTTTTCTAGACCAATATACCGTTAACACTATCCCCCCCTTAAAAAAGAAAATTACAAAGTAATTTTCAACAGAAAAGCAAGTTTAACTAAGCCTAAACAAGCAAAGAAAAGTAAACTATGATCTATTACAAAGTAATGTTAGTGAACGTAAAAAAACGTAAAAGAAATTATAAAATAAAAATTTTTCGAAAATGGGTTGATGTAGAGGTTGACGTGTCAGCTATCATCGGTCATCTGTGGTGAGGGTGGTCCCATCGTGTCAGCGACAGGAGGAACCGGCTCACAGGATTGTGTGGCAACCTTCATGGTGTGTGTAGGTATGTATGTAGACCGCAAGTGCTGCACCGGGCGTAGCCACGACCTTGGGTGGCTGTCGTGATGTAACACGGCTCAGCAGTCCATGTGACCTTGGGTGCCAAAGGGTCCAATGGCTGGGAGGTAAGTGTTCATGGACCCACCATCATGCCATCAGAGGTTGGTGCCACTCGACCATCAATGCCATCATCAATGCCAACGGAAGTTAGCGCCCATGTGGTGTTGAATTTTGGAGATAATAATAATACAGAATCAATTACTTATATATGATTAGGTGACAATTGGAAATACTAATGACCAGCGCGGATCGAAGGTGCGTAAGACCAACAATTGTTGCTTCAACGTACTTCCATTGTTTTATTATCAACAATATATTCAACATAAAATAGAATTTTCATCCTTAAATGTAAACTAGAAATTAGGGTTAGTAATCTTACATTAAATCATACATGATTGCCAATTGGCATTTAGATAGCAGGGAATCAACTTACAATATTATTCATTTATAGGCTTTTAAGGGAATTTCTCTAATTTTATCACGCAACTGAGGTGAGGGCAGCGTTGAAGGAAGTGAGGGATAAATATTCATGGCGGTGTTTGTTCCTACCGATCTTACCGAAGCTTCCGAATCATCTGAGTTATTAGAGGATCTAGAATCCTTGGAATGGTTTCGTTTCCTGATTCTTTTTATGGAAGAATTTTTCACTTTTGTTCTCACTTTCCTGCTCTTCCGTCTCAGTCTATCGTTTATCGATGATCGAGCGGAACTAAACCTGCTATGGGAGTTTTCGTTAATCTCTTTTTTTAGATTCTGTAGTTTGTTTTGGATTCTACGAAAACTGCTCCTCAACGGTATTGTCAAAGAATCCCTTGGATTCAAGTTATTCCCTGATTCAATATCATCTGAATTTTTAATGCGGTGGTCTCTGAATTTCAAAACATATAATATTATAATGAGAATTAAATTTATCAGTACTAAAATGATTAAACTTCCTTGAGTTACGATTGAGTAAGTATGAACCTCCTCTAGTGTGAGATCCATGTCATCAAATGGAATAACGAAAGGTTCATCTGAAGGTAATTCATCTATCAGCTTCTTGATCGTTTTATGTAAGGGAGTTGACTCATTTACTGAAAATATAGGTAAGTTCGTAATGTCAAACGGATTGGGTTTAGTAGTATTAGATACTAACTTAGTAATGTCAATCTCATGGGACAACCGTGCAGGCCATTCTACTCTATCAGTCATGATGTCACAGTTTAATGGTAAGTAATGTAATCCAACTAAAGAGTCCCTGATGAGGCCTGTAGGGCATTGCAATTCTATTTGGGTAGATTCTGTTACGTACAACAGTCGTTTCTGATGAGAATCTGATAGCAAGATCCCATTATTGACTCCTAAATCTCTAAAGCTGCATAATTCCATCATGTTTGTGGTATTCATCATAAATGATTCAAACTCACAAGAAGAATGTTTAAAACTCCAAATGGGTTCATTTTGTCTTAAGATGTGAGTTTTATCGTCAATAGAATGAATATTGTCTAGGTCTGTGGTGACATAGTGTTCCTTGTCATACAGGAATATTTCCTTTAGGTTAGCTATTACTAGTTTGTCTGAGTCTATCTTTATTGGATGGGGCATCAACGTGACGAGTTGATATTCATTCCTATGGAATAAAGGAATTAGTGACACGAAGTAATCGGAACCTAAGTTTTTAATTGTTATGAAAGGAATGATATCTTGGATGGTTCTACGATTGACCTTTGAAATGGGAAACACTAAATCGGGGTAAATTCTAGTCCCTTCCTCCACTACTGCCTTCACCGTTTCTATATCTAATAAATCTGAACTGATGGTTCCTGAACGTAATAATGTGAGTGAATTTTCTGCTATCCTTATTAGTAATAAAGAGTTCACAGCAGCTTGCTTTAGTTGTTCAAAGTTCCAACTAAGCATTTGTAACTTCTCTGAACCCTCCACTACTTTACTCAAATTATCTAAAATTATTTTTATATCTTTAACCGATTTTTCCACTGATTTTGACAGTATATCAATCCGTTCATTTGTTATAGTAATTTTTTTATTAACTTTATTTATGTTATTGTTCAAAGTGGATATTTCTTCGGTATGGTCAGATCCTCCATAGAGTGATCCGAATATGGTACCACTTATACCCCCTACAGCCAATCCCGCCACAACTCCGAGAAAGGCTTCTGGATTGGTAGTATTTTCCAGATGGGTGGAAGGGCGAGCTGCTCCCAGGTAGTGAGCAAGTGAGCTTGTTGTTTGCTCTGGTGCTTCAAGTTTAGCCCATAATAAACTTAGTTGTTTTTTCAGGGTGTTATGATTATAATTAATTTCCTCATGGAGGTTTTCACACATTAAATTTCTTCCTAGATAAGATATTATTTCAAGGTAAGTAGTTTCTAATCTGAATATAATAAAAGAAAGCCTACGTACAAAGTTTTGTCGACCCTTGGCCGACTCTAAAACTGTCGAGGTAAGGAGAGCTTTAATTGTGGTATGTGTGAAATGGAGATTTGAAACTAGTTGATCACAGACACTCGAAATGAATGTCAACCTTATGGGTGATAACAAAAACGCACCTTCCATCCTTGCGGTGCCTTGCCAGGGGTGAATGGATATGGGGGGTGAGTCTGCTTCTAGAGCCAGGCAACCAGCCACCATCAAGAGCGGCAGAATCCACTTCACCAACACTGGAAGGTCAATATTGATTACAATTCATTCTTATAACTTATTATTATTACTTATACAATTCAAAACATTATTACAATAGGTTTACAACTATTATTACAATAGGTTTACAACTATTAACTATGCCTCACTCATCTTCGAGGTCTTAAGTTATAAGGTTTCTTATCCTTAGGTTGGTTGTTAGTAAGGTTAGTCTGGTTAGTATGGACACTCGTAGGAGTTTCCATTGAAATTGTTTGTTTTACAATCAATTTGTCGGGGTGAATTACAAAGGTTCGAGAAGAATTAACTTCCTGAATCGTAATCCGGTTTCCCTTCTTGTTTGTCACGACAAACGGTCCTGAGATGGGTAAGTCTAACTTTCTCATCTGGGTATGTTTGTCAAGACGTGCATACACTCGCGAACCAACTTCTATATCCTTTTCCTTTCGTTTAGAGTTAATTCTATTTGTGTATTTATCCTGTATTTGCGTCAGATGAACCTTACAGTGATTTCTAACCTGTGTTATACGTTTCAACCTTACAGCTAGATCACTTTCACTATAGTCCAAACGAGGCTGAGTAAGTACTTCAGTAGGACTATCATAACCATATAATGCAAAGAAAGGAGATTCCCCTAAGGATGCATTGTAGGTATTATTGATTGTCAACTGAATAACCGGAAGTAGCTCATCCCAGTCCTGAGTGGCTAAGGTGTGACTGTAGGTACGTAAAAGTTTAGTCACTTCCCGGTTTATCCTCTCTGCTAATCCTTGTGACTCTGGGTGGTAAGGTACCACCTCCCGCTTAGAGATGTTGTAGAATTTACAAAACAACTTTACCCGCTCACTTATAAACTCTTGAGCGTTGTCACTTAACAAAACTTCGAAAGACCCATAGTGTGCTATCACCTTTCTTAACGCGTCAATAATGCTGTCTGTTTCTTTATTAGGTAGAGGGATTATGATACTATATCTAGTGTAAAAATCTCTAAATACCAAAATGTATCTATTACCCTTTTCTGTTATTGGTAATGGTCCCAATATATCAGTACTTACAGATGCAAATGGTCGGTTAGGAATTGGATACATTCCAATTGGAATAGGTTTTGGTGAAGCCTTAGCCTGTAAACAAGGTATACATTTTTCAATTAGCTCCTGTACTAGTTTACCCTCATGAAGATTGAAGAAGTTCTTCCTAAAGGTGAGCATTGTTCTATCATACCCTCTATGACCTGATGTGGTACTATCATGAATTATTCTAAAAGCCCTTTGCATCAGTGTGTCTGGAATGTATGGTACTAGATACCTGTCAACTAAGCTTCCCCTGGTAATGTTTCTTACTACAAACACGATTCCACGCAATATCCGATAGCTTGCTAATTTCACGGTCCTTTCACTTGTTCGTGACATTAATTTCTTTTTAAGTGATTGACAGTTCGCGTCTGACGTTTGTAGTTTCCTGAGTTCCTCTTCGGTCCAATCTACTTTTCTAGGAATATAGGACTGTAGTGGTTCCTCTGATTCTTCCTCCTTAGGTTCCTCTTCCGTTACCTCATTGATTTTTTCTCCAAGCTTATCATCTAGTTCCTGTGGAAATTCTTCACAATTGTCTTGTATGTCCACCATTCGGGACAGAAAATCTGCGAACAAATTCTTCTTTCCAGGTAAATATTTTAGATTTATCTGGTATTCTTGCACCAGCAGAGCCCACCTGGTGATGGCAGCATCTTTAGTAGTTTTAGTCATTATTCCTAACAAAGGTAAATGGTCCGTGTACACGGTTACCTTATAGTGTAGGATGAGATGTCGGAACTGCTCTAGTGCGAAAATTAGAGATAACATCTCTCGTTTGGTGGCGGAGTAATTCCTTTGGGTCTCACTCAAGCACTTACTGACATAGGACAATGGGTGTAATACCCCGTCTATTTCTTGCATCAAGGCTGAGCCCAGGCCCACTAGGGATGCATCCGTGTGGATGAAAAATTCCTTAGAGAAATCCGGGATCTTTAAGATTGGGCTGTGGCATAGCTTCTTCTTAAGGATATCCACAGCCTCCTTCTTCTTTTCATCCCATTCGAATTTTACGCCCTTTCTGAGAAGTTGATACAATGGATCAGCTATACCTGAAAAATTGCGGACGAAGATTCGGAAGTAGTTGCAGGCCCCTAGAAAGGCCTGCAATTCTTTCTTGCTCGTGGGATATGGTAGTTTCCGGACTGCCTTGATCCGGTCCTCATCCATCCTTAGTCCATGTTCGTCCACCGTATATCCCAAGAACTTCACGGATGAAGTGAAGAATCGACATTTGGTGATCTTTATTTTTAGGTTGGCCTCCTGTAGTTTCTCCAACACTGTCTTGATCTTGTCTAGGTGGGTTTCCGGGGTCGCTGAGAAGATTATGATGTCATCCATATATGACAAGGCATGCGTTCCTAAGATATCGTAAAGAACTTCGTTGATCACTCTACTAAAATACCCTGGTGCCGAGGAGAGCCCAAATGGTACCCTCCTAAATTCGTACTTTGAATTTCTTACCGTGAACGCGGTTTTATGGCAGTCCTCTGCCTTAATTTCGCATTGATGGTATGCCGAGATTAGATCTAAACTGGAGATGACTTTCGTTTCTTGCAGCGAGTTAAGGAGGTCCGCTATCTTGGGAATAGGAAAAGTTACCGGTTCCGTTATCTTATTTAAACATCTAAAATCTATACAAGGCCTTATTCCACCGCCGGGCTTAGGTACTATGAGTAGGGGTGAATTGAAGTTCGAGGCCGACTTCCTTATCACCCCCTGTTCCAACAATTTTTTACTTTCTACATCTAAGGGTCCTTGCCTGGCGTGCGGTATCCTGTAGGGAGGCCTGTTTATTACTCTGTCTTCTTTCAGAGTAATTTCAAGCGGCTGTCCTCGGTAATTTCCCAGCGGTTCTCCCGGCAGCCAGCATACCTGCCTATACGTATTGAGGAGCGTCATCACTTTCCCTTTCATTTCTTCATCTCCACAGGTTACATCTTCCCACTGCACTGGTGGCGGTGTTTCTGGTTCTTCGTGTTCCTTCACTGATGAATTATTTGCGGTGATGCTGTGGATATTTTCCGTCTGCGCTTTTTCTGCTAGGCACAATATTGTACCCTGACTGAGGGTTACATCCTTATCACTTGCGTTAGTTACACTGACCGTTATTTTCCCGTCAGTTACCCTCGTGATTGCGTTCGAGGTTAATAACCCGAATCGCGGTTCTCCGTGATGAATAATTAAATCTTCGTTTTCCTTGATCTTCTTATTGGCAATTCTCACTTGCATTGTGTTTATTGAATTCTTAGCTATCGTGAGTTCCTCTTTCAGGTGTATACTCACTGTTCTCTGTCGACCAGTATCCTTTTCAGCTTCGTTCTTTATCCTTGGATCATTTTCTTCTTCGTTTTTATCGAGCGCTTCCTTTCCCTGCTCTTCTTCTAACACTGTTATTCTTGAGTTTACCGGTACCTTATTATATAATTTCTTGGACTGAATGATCATGGTTACAGTTTCTTCCGCCTTTCTTTCACTTACTGATTTGTTATCTATGAACTGTAACTTCTGTTGGGGAAAGTTTACTATAGCATGCTTAAGGATATTCATGCCTAATAGGACTTGTACACTTCCCTTATTTAATTCTTTGAAGACTAAAAAGTCTCCTTCTAATTTCCCATTCAGTGTGTCTATTGACATCACCACCTTTCCTATTATTGGAATTAGGTTTCCTTGCGCGTCGTACACCCGTTTGTTTTGAGTTTCTATTTTCCCCTGCTCCCCTAAATTTCCTATAATATTTTCAGCTACTAGGGAGACGCTAGCTCCACTATCTACTAGAGCGCTTAGTTCTTCACTCTTATTTATACCGATAAGCTGAACTTTTATCATGGGGATCTTAAGTCTATTCTCTATCTCGGTAGTATTGGATAAACTAACTAGTCATTCTGACTCTTCGTCCTTTTGTTCGTAGTAGTAATCCGGTGTATCTTCTTCGGATTGTTCTTCTAGGTGATGTACCTGATCTCCTCTCCTATAATCGTTATCGGAGTATTTTTGTTTATTCTCAAGTTTGACCCTGCAGTTAATCTTGGTGTGTCCGCGCTTCTTACACCTACTGCACGGGTTCCGACAGTGTCGGTCTTGGTGTCCGTTCTTCTCGCAGTTTGTACAATACTGTACATTACCTCGCTGTCGTTTCCTGCAGTCTTTAGTATTGTGTCCCTTGATTCGGCAAAAGGAGCAGTAATCTTTTTCTTTGGGACATTCTTTCGCGAAGTGACCTTGTCGACCGCACGCGTAGCATTTCTTTTCCATCCTTCCTGGTCTCGTTTGTTCCGTTTGGAGTGCGTAAAGGACTTCCGGTTGCATGTTCTTCTTCTTTGCGGCTGTTTCCACTACCATGGCGTGTGCCTTCTTGACACAATTTATGGCGTGTGCAGTTATTCTCGTTGATCTCTTATCCGGTGTAGACTTAGATGACCTTGTCAATTGCTTGTAGACATCCTCGTGTAGACCGTTCACTATGAACAAATGCAGCAACATATTCTGCAAAACATCCGCTAAAAGAATCGGATTCCTATCTGGTCCTGCACCTCCTGCTGCAAGTTCTCCTCTGGCAATCCCATCCGCGGCGGCTGGACCCACAGCAATGTCTTGTGTTAGGGGGTCCTGTAGGTAACATCCTGCTCCAATCCGGAGAGCTCTCATATCGTTTCTCCCCAGATATGCGTCCACTAAGGCACGGGTTTGCGCTTCTAGCTTCGGCAGATCATTTTCAGGATTGGAGATGTCGTTACGGAGCAGACCGCGTGCCGCTACACGGAACTCCGACCGCTCAAACTGGGGATATATTTCCAGGAGATCTTCACAAACTTCTTCATAAGAGATTTGGCGTCCCGCGTAATTGGCCATTTGAACTGCCGCATCGCCCCTTTGAGGATCTATACGACTATTAAGAAGCCTAATCTTGGCCGCATCATCGGTGATGCGGTTTGCGTGGATGTGCGCGTCAATATGACGCAAGAATGACCGCACATCCACTTCCCGACTACCTAATCCCGCCCCATCGCTAGCAGTTAATTTCCCGCAAAACAATGGTAGGTTGTCGAGCACCGTGATGGAGCGCTGTTCTGTGGCGGACATGGTGTTCTACTTAATTAGCGCGCCAATATCTCTAAACTCTCAAAAAGGGTTAGTTAGGTATTAGGAATGGTTATTGCTGAAATTAGTACAAATATAATTACAATGTAAAAATAAAATCAACAGAAAAAATATACGTGCTACAATAATTATTCGGTTCCACTAGCAATTGTTTTTAAAAGGTATAAAAAGGTAATGTGGTTACACGCTATACATAATATAAGAATTCTTGAAGATCGCTTCTTGATTCCAAGGTACTCACTCTTCTCGAGACTCTGTCTATGTACCTCACTCACTGACTGCTCTGATACTACTGTACTTGAGTTGGTCGTGACTCCTCTCTCCTTGGGTAGTGCTGGTGACGCCTTCTTCTACTTGTTTTCCTTGTTGTAACGGTTGTTCCCTGGAGTGTGCTTGCCTTCGTCGATGGCTGTTTTCTTGAGTAGTAGCTCGATGTACTGCAGAGATTTTCTTCTCAAGATTGATTGTTGATAGTATTACGTACACTGCGCTTCCCTTTACTAGCGACTTATTACTGCTCCCAATTGAAAGACTTCTTGCGCTATACGTAGCTAGCGGCTTTCTATGCTCACGCTTAGAGGCTTCGGTTGCGCTAAAAACTAGCGGCTTACTATTACTCACAATTAGAGACTTCAATTGCGCTAAAAACTAGCGGCTTACTATTGCTCACAATTAGAGACTTCAATTGCGCTAAAAACTAGCGGCTTACTATTGCTCACAATTAGAGACTTCAATTGCGCCAAAACTAGCGGCTTACTGGTTCAGTCGTTCCCGAACTTCTCCCCCTATGTAGACGGTGTAGGAGTATCAGTGTCTTCCTCTGGGTTCGCCTGTATCTTCAACCACCTACTGTTTAGGCGGTGTAGGAGTGTCAGTATCTTCTTCTGGGTTCGCCTGTATCGCCGACTACCAGTTCCCTTAGCTTCCCAAGCGAGTTGCTTGCGGTGCTTGACCTGTACGCGGTGCTTGACCTGCTTCACTGGTTTTTTCGCCTGCCAATGCCGTGTGATACAGCGTATTGCCTGAGGCTATGCTTTGACCTGTAGCGGTGCTTGACCTCGTCGACTGGTTTCTGCGCCTGCCTGCCGATGTCGTGGTTGTGTGTGTTACACTGTATAGCCCGAGGCTATGTCGCGATGTTTTTACTTTTTTATTGGCACTGTTCACTCACTGTTGTATTATAATAATAATACATCAACATCAAACCTTGCTGTAAGTAATATAGAGAATTTTATTTCACAAAATAAGGTCCATGCCGGAGGTTCCAGATATATTAATGCCTTGGGGTTACTTATTGTCTTTTATTCATTAATATTTTAGGGTAATAAGCTGACTACCCTCTTGGGTGTTATTCACTATTTCAGGAATTCTTAGTTTGACTTTTAATTAATTCTCTATAGTACTACTGGCAAGGAGAAATGAAACGCAATTCAATACACACTTATATTCACTAAGAAATGTTAGAGTACAGAGTATTGACAATTTAGTTTGCACAGAGTGACGGCGTACAGGCGACGATTGACTCGTACTAATTACGGGTGAGGGAAGATGATTACTGAACCCCCTATGAAGGGAACTTGCCTCTTTTATAAAGATACTTTCACACGTATCTTGGTGCGGGGAATTTGGAAATCGGAAGAGAAATTGTGCCGAGGTTGTTTTTAACTAAAATCAAATAATACAAAAAATGTATTTACTAATTTCGAGCTCTTGTTAAGGCTCACGTCTCTCCCATAACTGTCCGACAAATACATTAAACTTAGTCAATTTACGACCGTCTTTGTAGCCTTTCTATATATCAGCTAGTTTTTGTGCCCCTTTAGGAGTTGTTCCCTTAGAGAATAAATATGCATGTGTGCTTAAGGCAAAAAACAGATATCTAATTTAGTCAAGGTTTCGACAGATGGTTATTCGTTTTACAGATAAATAATATACTCATGAAATACAAAATAATAATTAAGTATATGTGTAATTTAATTACTGTAACTCTTCAAAGTAAACATATAAATGAAATATCAAACTTTTCGTTTTTCTAGACCAATATACCGTTAACACTAGTGTGTGCACGTTATACCTTCCTGGACACGACACCTCTATAGTCCCGCAGATTGTGTACCTAGGTAAGTAACTAGTGCAACTAACTATAGTGTACCTAAGTAACCAAGGGTGTAGGTCATAGGGTATGGTCTCTCAGTTATCTCTATCTAGGTAGCTTCTCTCAGTTATCTCTATCTAGGTAGCTTCTCTCAGTTATCTCTATCTAGGTAGCTTCTCTCAGTTATAACTGCTTAGGTAGTTACTCTCAGTTATTTCTATCTAGGTAGCTTCTCTCAGTTATACCTGCTTAGGTAGTTACTCTCAGTTATTTCTATCTAGGTAGCTTCTCTCAGTTATACCTGCTTATGTAGTTACTCTCAGTTATTTCTATCTAGGTAGCTTCTCTCAGTTATACCTGCTTAGGTAGTTACTCTCAGTTATTTCTATCTAGGTAGCTCTTCATTTCTTTAACTAGGTAAATAAGGATTAAAAAACAAGGGGGGAGAGGGGTGACCGGGAGGACTTATGTCCCAGGGGGGTAACCGACTAGTGTATCTAGATGACTAACTAATGTATCTGGGTACCTAACTTGTGTATCTAGGTACCTAACTAGTGTAACTAGGTACCTTGGGTGTGTGTGTGTGTGGGGGGGGGGGGGTGCTTATGTCCTACAATCATTCGTTAGGTAATACTAATTCGAATAGTTTTTTCATCAAAAAAATGGAAGAAATACAAATTACAACTTGCCTAACTAACTATGAAGCTCATTATAATATATCATCCGAATCTATTAATGTAATAAATTATAAGCATGTAATAGTTTTACTGTATGCTGGATGAGTAGGTATATCTATCAATAATGTAGTCTTTAAAATTCCATTACCTAAAATATTTTATATATTTCAATATGTTTATATAGGCATATTCATATAATAATTTTACAATCATTATCTCATTGTTAATAAAATCTAACTATTTTATTTTTTAATTAAAATGTAACCATACATTCGTCTTCTTAATTTCAAGAATGACGTCCTAATCTGGTGATGAAAGTTAAAAGGGGTGTCGTTAATTTTTCAAGGGGGATATTTCATTCACTCAAGCCAACCAAATGAACTGTTTGTACAAACTCACATACATCTACATATTTAAGCATGCTCATTGGTCAACCTCAGACTCAAAGGAACTAGAGGACCAAAATTAATATTTTTTTTTCACCAATATTTTTTTTTTTCACAGTCGTTTATAAATATCAGTCTAAAAATAAATATAAGCACAGAGTTAAATGGATAATTCATTTTTCTCAGTGTAATCATTTTCTCCACTCCTTTTCTATTTGTGAAATAGTATGTGTATATATGCAACATCACCTCTGCCTTAAAATTAATTTTTTACTTTCATTTTTATTTTTTTATTTCTTCTAGTTATTAGTATGATGCAATCCCTAATTCGATTAAATTGTTTAATGTAGTTTTTGTATCCGCTAGTTTGTTGTACTGCACACTTCATGATTGTTCAATAACCTGACAGGGGGGTTTGTGTATACATACATTTACGACTCTCATACATATACCCGATATACATATGTACAATCACGACAATAATATATGCGCTTTTAGATTCATTGAAAATGCGCGACAATCTCGAGATTGTGCAAGGCACGTAAAGGGTATGAAGCAGGACCAACAGTGATGTTGGTCAAATATCAACATCAAATACGATAGTTAAAGCTTTACATAATAACTTACAGTATATTATTGATAATTTCCGGGCGAAGATCGCTGATTTAAGATCGCTGATTGAAGATCGCTGCATGCAAAACGTACCTTTAAGGCCATCGGCTAGAGCTGCTGCGTCTAATAGTAATTTTTACAGCTCCCTTTTATTTGTGGACGGTAAATAAATGAAGCGTTAATAACAGACAAAGTTTGCTGTTAATTGAGGTATCTTTGGTATTGCATTAATTTTCAATATAAATTAATTAATTAATATTAATATATTAATTAATTAATAAATTAAGTAATTAAGTGAAACTGACGGTAGTAGAGCGGCTACAGTCGATCGTAGCATTGGAAAGCATTTCGACGGCTACAACTGTATGGCTGTAGCCGCTGCATTGGAAGTTCAACTGTATACATAAGTTGTGACGTGTAGAATAGTGTACACAAGTACCTGACGCACACGTGTAAACTACTGGAAAACATCTTCATGAAATTATGGTTAACTATTTCATATAAGCATTAATATATTAGTCGTTTATTGAATGCATTATGGTAATTCTATGAATCCTTAAGATATAAGATCCAAATAGCAGATAATAGAGATGCCATGAGTCACGATGTCACTGTGTATGTACACTTCTAGAAGGGGCGCGAAACCCCCCACCCTCTCCCCCACTCTTGCCTGTGTACGTTCCTATTTAAAGTAATGAATTACATAGTAGGAATGGTCAATGGAAAATATAATCATATTGATTATTATACTAATATGAATGGATTTAATACTACAAGTTAAAAATTTAGATATTGGATTTTCGTTGATAATTTATTTAAAATCATGGCGTATGAATAGTGGCGTGATGGGACAACTCTAATTCAATAATTTAATTAATTCAATAAATAGCTCATTACAGGTAGTACCTACTCTATTTTTATTTTAAATAGCACAATATTGTCTTCATTGGAATAAGTCATAATAATTTCTGAATCACCGAATAAAGTGACAGTTGCAGTTAATAACTTATATTTATTTCCTTGATGGCATAGGTACCATATTTATTTAATAATCAATTTTCCATAAAGTCCTAGTGAATTAAAGTGCATCGTTGCACTCAACAAGGAATGGGGTCATCTTATAATAAAATATATAGTTTTACATTTTGTTTAATATTTTAATTGGTGGACATTAAACCAATTGTAATATCTAGAAAAAATAATAGATTATGTATTTTAACTTACATGACCGAAAATGTGGAACTATCCGATAACTCGGAGCTAACCCTTTATTCTAAAAAAATATGTTTCGCTTTTTTAATTGCCATACTAAATATTTTATCTTCACAAATATCGCAGCGGTGATCTACATATATTGAAGGGTGCAATAATATTACAATTTCTGAACAGTTAAAATCTGAACTTGTGTTCTTTTTTGCATTCACCGATCAGGTAGCTTTTCTGCATCCATGAGTTTTATCCCATACGGTGGATGTTGATTTTGCTCACAGAGCCACTTTCCTTTCTGACTGCTTCATCCAGTTCCTTGTATTTATTTTCCTTATATCATCAGCGATATGGCCCTTGATTATAAAGTAGACGTTAAAACCCTTACTAAAATTTAATATTTAATTATTTATTATGCATCACTAAAACAAATACAGTTAGCATTAATTTGTATGCATAGTTTTGAATTTATTTAACAAAAATGTACGTATTATGTATTCGAATATCAATCACAATTTTCATTCAAAATCTTTTTACTACAGTGATGATAGATATATGGTGAGTACCTATTAGTATATTACAATTCGATCGATCTATCAGATGATGAGTAAACTGTCTGGAATAAAAATGCTTATATACATACTCAGTATTCCTTCTTTGAATATTGTGATATGAATGAAAACTTGAATTTAATGATGAGTTACTATAGGACATCACCTATAGTAATTGCAATATATTTGATATTTTTAGTGAGTTATTTTGAAATAATAGAATAGTTTACCTTAGAGCTCAAGATAACGGAGTACGTTCAATAGCCCCCCCCCCCCTTCCCCCGGTCATGAGCCCCCTAGGTCATAAGCCCCCTCCCTGTTTTTTAATTCTTATTTACCTAGTTAAACAAATGAAGAACTACTTAAATAGAAAAAACTGAAAGTTGCTAATGTAGCTTGTTGAACCGCTATTTTGTTGTACTGCACACTTCATGATTGTTTAATGACATGGCAGGGGGGTTACACATACATATATTTTATGTTAATCAGTAATGAACTACAAAAGTGTCAATAAGGATTGATTAATATAGGTAAATAAGGATTACAAAAACAAGGGGGGGGGGCTCATGACTAGTTGAGGGGGGGGGGAGGGGCTCTTATAACCTACACCCCATGATAACATATTACTTCGGCATAAAAATATCTTGGCGGTATTCAGTGTATAACGCGTGTTCTTTGCGCGGTTTTATTTTGTAAGAATATACAAACCAATGTTTATATTGACATTTTATAAAAAGCATTAAGGTGGATTAAGGTTAATATTCATAATAATTATTGATGAATGATATCAATTCATAATTTTGATAATGTTTCCCTATAACTCATATGCTCTAAAAGTTCAATCAGTATGAAAGTTTTGGTAAGATAGGGAAGGTGAGGGGGGGGGGGGAGGTATATTAAATAATAGCCAGCACACAGGCTCCTCCCCGCATATAAGAGCGTCTGTTGGACGCAGACGCATGACCACATGGCCAGAGCAGGGTGCAAGAGCGTCTTCCTGACGCAACGGAGAATTAACCCAGACGCATAGGGAGTGACATGCACTAAACACACTGTATCTAAAGTCACCCTGTAGATAACCTAACTAGTCACACTGTAGTCTATTTAACTAGTCACACTGTATTAAACTAGTCACATACAACTCACCATAAAATTTACCAGTCACCAAGCAACTCACCACTCACCATGCAACACACCATACAATTCACAACTCACCATGCAACACACCATACAACTCACCACTCATGATACAGCTCACCATACAACTCACCACTCATGATACAGCTCACCATACAACTCACCACTCATGATACAGCTCACCATACAACTCACTACTCACCATACAACTCACTACCACCTCTACTATCTTACAATAATCTCATTGATGAAAACTTATTTCTTTCCTAATAATAACTAATTTGTTCACAATAAATCAAGTACATGTGATATTCGCAAATCATGTGATATTTCTAGTACCTAATAACATATTGTTTTCTTATGTGAAGACAACACCACTCACAACTAGTTAGTGCGCTAACTTTTAACTACCTAACTAGGTAGTGTATCTTGGTAGCTTATAAATAAAAATAAATAAATAACTCATGAGTAACCATCTTGTGTATCTAATTATCTAATTCAATTTGTAATAACTCAACAAGTGTATCTAGATATCTACCTAACCTTAGGTACTCAGCTCATAGCCAAACTATAGTATCTAGGTACCTAATTAATAATTAACCAAGTAGTGTTTCTAGGTACCTAATAATAACACAATTGGTGTATGTAGGCGAATAACTTATAACTAAGTACCTGACTATAGTATCTATGTACCTGTCTAGTAATCAACGAACTAATGTTGCAAGTAATTTATACTATCCAAAAATAATGTTTTTATGTACCTAGCAGTCCTAGCTAGTAACTAACTACTCAACTACATTTCATACTGTGTACTTTTCTATAAACATCCATTGCCTAAAATAATTTGAACTTCTATATATTTACACTATTTAAAGCGCTATAAATGGACATTATTTGAATTAAAACAAATTATTCATTTAATTATTATCACGAGTATACTACCTAAGTCATAAAAAATACATTTTCTTCAATAGTCAATCAGTGTTTTAAATCTTGAATATGATAGACAGTGGTTTACTAATTAACACGAAAGTCCACCACAAGTGACCGTGCGAGAGCAAACCTACATACAAACATTCAAGCTTTGAATGACCAGAAACTAATACACTAAAATTACATTATATGTTAACACGAATGAGTTGTATTTATTGATAAATAAAATATCAGTTTAGTAAGAAATAGAATTATACAGTTTAATATATTAATCTTCTTTCTGTAATAATTTACCGCCAAATTATTTCCCCCAATATCACGTTCACACACCCTGTCACCCATCCACCCCCCCCCCCCCCCTCTATCAGTCGCTCCCTATCGTAATGTTTAACAAATTAATGAGCCTAGAACTGCAAAGAGAACCTAAAACATGACAACTGAGAGATCTGTAAATTATTGTTATAACCAAATTATATTATAATGCTGAACTATCATTTGTTTATTCATGCATTTTGACCACTTTTTGTCGTTGTAAAATATCACATTATTGAAATATTAAAATAGAATTTTCACATTGTATGGATAATATGAGTTATTATGACTTTTTATGTTTGTTTTTATTGTGACTAATACATATTTGACTGAAGATTTGTGATATATGTATTGAGTATTTTTTATGCTGATGACCTTATTAGATAATATGATTGATTGAATTCACTAAGAATATTGATTAGTTATTTACACTTTAGGTAACTGATTAATTAGGATAAGTTCCGAGTTATCGAACGGTTTAACATTTCCGAGCACGTGAAAAATTATTCTAATTATTATTTAAGTCTCATATGAAGGGCCACAAGCCAAAGTCTCTTAACCGCAAAAATCGGGTTGCTCAAGGTAAAGTCTCTTAAGCGCTTAGCACCAGTGAAAACAGTTACAATCTTGATGTGCTAAGCGCTTAACACTCACGTAAAACGGTTGGAGTTGGCGGCAAACAAGAGTCTCTTAACCGCATCTCATTGCATAGAAAACGGAGCGAGGGTAGACTCAAGTATTAACCTTGTTCTTATTATGTTCATTATTAGACTCTTCTATTTTTATGGAATTCAATATGTTTCCAATTTTTATAATATAATAGCGTTAGATATATATATTGCCTGCAATAATTACTTCAAATCACTTAGGTGATGAAGAATAATATAAATCACGTAATTTAAGTTGACATGATGTAGTAAATTATAGCAGATCATTTTAATTTCGATTTCACGAAAGCTGTATCTTTAAGCTGCTAATTAATTTATATGCACTTCTTAACATCTTTATTTGACTAAACTTTAAATTACATTTTCATTCTCTGTTGCTCAATATGCAAGTCTTTAATTATCTTGTTTTTAATAAAGTTAAATATATTTAAATAATTGTTAACATTGCATTATACTTTTAATCACACAATATCAGGAGAGGTTAGTTGAATTAAATGTTTAGTAGAATGATGGTAGTGAACATAAATAGATTTTTTAATCTATAGTAGTCAGTTCCAATCTAGTCATTTGCTTTAGTAATTGCAAATATCTTCAAAACAATAACACTCACAAATTATCTGTACTGTACAGAAAAATAACTATTTGTATTGATTATTTAACAGTGGACAAATTTCACATTTCCAAAAATAAACTTTATTAATTGTAATGTATATATTTTAGGATTGGTGTGGGTAAACTACAGATTGGTAAATAACAAAGAACAGTGATTTGGGAATTTTACATCCTGCGGACACTTTCACTCCAAGCAAATCTTTTTATTGTTTTAATCAATGAAGCTGATGCTTCTCATCATCTTACTGCAAATCGCATGGAATTTGATAGCATATTTTTGTTATTTTTATAATAAAAACTCTACAATACCTATTTTACTTCAGACTTACTAATTTTAGGTCTGAAGAAAAAGAATCTACACCATTTGTTTTGATTGTCAACTAGGCATACCATAACCATTTACTATTCGTATAAAGGTATGCAATTGGATGAACTTATTATAGGAACGTTTATTTACTTTAGGAAACATGTTATATCTTAATTAAACAAAAGCCGAAAACTTATTGTTTGTTCATAAATTTAAAATCAAAACAAAGAGTGTACAATCTTTTTTCTAAACGTCAGGTTAGTGATTCGCTCTATTGTTGCTCACAGAGTATTAAAAACAATAAAACCAAATAATATAACTATACTGAGTCTAATTGTATGCGGTTTGCAGAATGATGATCGTAGACCTTAGTTCTATAATATTATGAATTAATAGAAGAAATAAATCTGGCGGTATTCATACAGATATTACTTTCATTAGTATCGACAATACAGATGAAGATTTCACAACTATAATTAATATATTTTAAATTTCATGAAGGAAAATAATACAAATAATGAAGGAGTTTTGCATGAGAACATTCCAAATGGAAAAAAAAGTAAAAAATAAATAAATAGAATATATTCTTACAATTACAACCAAATACACGAAGGTAAGAGGATCTAAATAATTAATGCTGTACTTCTAATTATCAATACTGTATGTAGCTGCTCTAAATAATAAAAAATGTAAATTAAGAGTAATACCATAAGTTAACTGTTAATTAGCAACTACACTAGTATTGTGCTGAAGAGACACCAATCAATGTAATAAATTTATATTAGTAGGGGATTTAACGTCTGTTTCGGAACAAAATGCCATATCACTAAAGTCAAAAGAAAATTAAATACAAAGGACTGGAAACATAAGTGAAGAAGGAAAGTGGTTCCATGAGCAGTGATACAAACAACTGTTATTACAAAGCTTATGGATGCAGAAAAGCTCCTCCGTCACTTACAAAGGAATGTGATGAAAGACACAAGCACCGGCAACTGCACTTACGGATGGAATAGGTGATAGTAAATGAAGCCTACGAGCCTACCTAACACAAAATCTAAGAGGAAAATGAAGAGGTGATAGTAAATGAAGCTTACGAGTCTACCTAACACAAAATCTAAGAGGAAAATGAAGAGGTGATAGTAAATGAAGCCTACGAGTCTACCTAATACAAAATCTAAGACCTCGTAGTTGAAGAGCATAACCCTAGCGCTATCCTCTAAAACTGCAAGTAGCGGTAAAATATGAAAAACAATCTATAAACCACATTACAACAGTTTGGGTCCAAATGGAAGGCACCCCCCTTCTCTTCCATTCACCACAGACAGTTTCAGAATAGAACCTCTGGCATCTCAATATAATCAAATGATCATAGTTAATTTTTAAAGAGAAAAAGACAGATTGACAGAGCTAGAAATTTATCATATAATGATCAGCTTTATTATTTTTAAAAGGAGGATTTAACGTCTGCTTCGACTCTGAGAAACATTCAGAAAATAAAGTGGCTCCATTAACAATGTTACCTATCACCAGTCTAGTGACAGTGCACTTGGATGCAGAAAAGCTTGTTTCATAGAAGTATTAAAGTTTCACACCAAGAAATGTGACTAAAAGGGACACAAGCACCGTTGGCTGTACATATGGATGGAAAAGGAAACCAAAATGTGATACTAAACGAAGTCTACCTAAAAAATTTAACATCGTAGTTGAAGATCATAACTTTAGCGCTATTCTCTAAAACTGAAAGTAGCGTTAAAAAATGATAAACATAGAAATCCAAAACATTTTGGAACCCAAGCGAGGCACCTCCCTTTTTCTTCCATTAACCATCGACAGCTTCAGGACGGAGCTCCTGAGGTCAATTGAAGAGGTACCTAAAAATGAGTATGGATGCAACATTAATAATTTAATAATGATATAAAAAAATAAAAAACATGCTATTAAGATTCTATATTTGTTGTAAAATTCCGATAGCTAGTTATAAATAGCAGCTAGTTACATTTTTTGGATCAATTATATAGCTATTTTGAATGCAATAAATTAGATAGATATTGATTGTATTTTTGATATAGCTAATGCATATAGCATATTTATTTAAATTTGAGAACTAACTTTAAAATTTTAAATACTTCTAATTTTACATTCAATATTAGAGAATACAGCTAATTTTATTTATTAAGTTCATTTGTTCGCTTTAGAATTAGTTAATCATATATATAACTCATTAAACAATTAACTTTAAATTACATCTACAAGAGATCAACATGATGATGACTTACAATTAGGAGCATCTACTCAAACTACACATGTATGTATGCAGTGGCAGTACTGATGTTTGAAGACATAGCAGAGCAATCTTGGGACAGTTGCACACCTGTAAAATAAAATACATTCATTAAAAGGTCATAAAATTAAAAAGTTAGATGCATTAGAAAGTAGCAAATTCAGTTCGGAAAAATTTATTCGGATAACAGTTACCTAACTGTGGTGATCTTACATAATTTTTATCGTTTGAAAAATTTGCCAGGGAGCTCTGTGATTAAGTTTGTGATATAATTCTAATACAGTCTTTAAAATAGATTTGTTCTGCTCTGTTATATAAAAATATAATAAATCATTTTAAGATAGATAGGGTGAGTATTGAGTAAAAAGCTACAAAAAAAAGCTCTTGGTTTTGTAGTCACC
>CANNZV010004376.1:0-42175 GCA_947561585.1 Caprella mutica | reverse complement strand
AAGAGTCTTTGTGATGATATACTATCAGAGAAAAGAGTCACTGTGATGATGTACTATCAGAAAAAAGAGTCACTGTGATGATGTACTATCAGAGAAAAGAGTCATTGTGATGATGTACTATCAGAGAAAAGAGTCACCGTGATGATGTACTCTCAGAGAAAAGAGTCACTATGATGATGTACTATCAGAGAAAAGAGTCACTGTGATGATATACTATCAGAGAAAAGAGTCACTGTGATGATGTACTATCAGAGAAAAGAGTCACTATGATGATGTACTATCAGAAAAAAGAGTCACTGTGATGATGTACTATCAGAGAAAAGAGTCACTATGATGATGTACTATCAGAGAAAAGAGTCACTGTGATGATATACTATCAGAGAAAAGAGTCACTGTGATGATGCACTATCAGAGAAAAGAGTCACTGTGATGATATACTATCAGAGAAAAGAGTCACTGTGATGATGTACTATCAGAGAAAAGAGTCACCGTGATGATGTACTGTCAGAGAAAAGAGTCACTGTGATGATGTACTATCAGAGAAAAGAGTCACTGTGATGATGTACTATCAGAGAAAAGAGTCACTGTGATGATATACTATAAGAGTTAACAGTATAAATTATTAGTTTTTAAATTGTATTGTAAATGTACTTGGTACTTGAAAGTACTTAAAAAAGTACTTGGTACTTGTACTTTGAAAGTACTTTTTTATTTGCGTACTTGGGCAACTACTTCAAGTACATTGATTTACGAGTACTTGTACTTAGTACTTAAGTACTTTCGATGTACTTTTCGCCCATCTCTGCCCATAGGACAGGTACTTCATTGCTATCGACATAAAATTAACCTATTTGGTATTATTTAGGTACTAAAATTCTCCCTAATATCAATAGTATTTAAATAGTTTTATAATACGTTATTGAAATATTGCTTAGCTTTTTGCAATGTTTTATATGAAAGAATAAATAAAATAATTACTCTTATGTTCAGAACAAGTTCGCGTTTTTTCAATCAATGTTGTCGAGTCATTCACATCTAAACCGTACTGACGGTACTGGACATGTCTGAACCTGTACAGTGGACCTATCACCAAGAATAATTGAAGAAAAAAGCATTTACTGAATTAAATAACCACTATTATTTATTAAATATTCCATTTTATGAATAAATATTGCTATGCAATCATATCTGAACGTATCATTGAATTATTTGTATTAATTTGATATAAAATAGACATGTACAGATAGACGGACGTGTCCGTTTTCTCTCTTTGTTGTGTTCGTGTGAGTTGATAGCGAGTCTGAACCGTAGTCAGTGCCTGAGCGTAGTTTGTCCTGTACAGTTGTTATTGAGTTGCTCTTTATAACTACGGTGAAAATAGTATCTACAGTCTTTGCATAGTTCTGACAGCTATATCTACTATGTGAGTATAGTTTATTATAATTGTATTTACAATTATTTATTTGAAAACACTCATTGTGTAGATTATTAAGTACCTAACTATATTGTGTACAGTCAGTTTAGAGACTTCTTTCCTATATACTAATACTAGCTATATCTAATAGGTATCTTGAATCTTGTGATGAGTTTTCTTATTATTTAGTGCATGCAAACAAATGAAATTAGTTTGGAAAATCAACCATTGACGATAAATAAGTTGCAATAACCCATATGCAATGTACCTACCTAAATGCCAAATTTTCACCCAAGCCATAACTTTTAGGCCTAATTTTCGAAAACCACACACGTTATAGGCGCGGAAAAACACAAAGAACCAAATTCAAATGATTTTATGCTACTAATTTTGATTTAGCACAAATAAAAGTATCAGGTAGGTAGATACCTAGTTATATATTATTACTCGAGTATACTTATACCTATTGTTGTACATTGACTTATTGATAAGAGTTAAGTTAGGTGAGTTACCGTGAGTAGGTATAAGACTGCGTTTCTATGACGCCATTTTATGCATTTCTTGTAACTAATGATAACATTGAACATCAAGTAATTCTAGTTCGTTCGTAAGTACTGAGTCATGCAGATAAGGGTGATAAACACCTATCGTTATCAGTGTTTAATGTTAAAGGTCCTATTTAATAATAAACAGTGCTAGGCACCCATAACTAAATCTAATAGGCCTGTTTAAATTAACCGGTAAAGCTATCCAGGCACTTGTACAGTCATTGGTATTAGTTACTATGCATTCAAGCTTTGGTATTTGTTACTATGCATTCAAGCTTTGGTATTAGTTACTAGTGCTTTGGTATTAGTTACTAGTGCTTTGGTATTAGTTATTAGTGCACTGGTATTAGTTACTAGTGCTTTGGTATTAGTTACTAGTGCACTGGTATTAGTTACTAGTGCACTGGTATTAATTACTAGTGCTTTGGTATTAGTTACTAGTGCTTTGGTATTAGTTACTAGTGCTTTGGTATTAGTTACTAGTGCACTGGTATTGGTTACTAGTGCACTGGTATTGGTTACTAGTGCACTGGTATTGGTTACTAGTGCTTTGGTATTGGTTACTAGTGCACTGGTATTGGTTACTAGTGCACTGGTATTGGTTACTAGTGCTTTGGTATTAGTTACTAGTGCTTTGGTATTAGTTACTAGTGCTTTGGTATTAGTTACTAGTGCTTTGGTATTAGTTACTAGTGCTTTGGTATTGGTTACTAGTGCTTTGGTATTGGTTACTAGTGCACTGCTATTGGTTACTAGTGCATTGGTATTGGTTACTAGTTCACTGGTATTGGTTACTAGTGCACTGGTATTGGTTACTAGTGCATTGGTATTGGTTACTAGTGCATTGGTATTGGTTACTAGTGCATTGGTATTGGTTACTAGTGCACTGGTTACTAGTGCACTGGTATTGGTTACTAGTGCACTGGTATTGGTTACTAGTGCACTGGTATTGGTTACTAGTGCACTGGTATTGGTTACTAGTTCACTGGTATTGGTTACTAGTGCACTGGTATTGGTTACTAGTGCACTGGTATTGGTTACTAGTGCACTGGTATTGGTTACTAGTGCACTGGTATTGGTTACTAGTTCACTGGTATTGGTTACTAGTGCACTGGTATTGGTTACTAGTGCACTGGTATTGGTTACTAGTTCACTGGTATTGGTTACTAGTGCACTGGTATTGCTTACTAGTGCACTGGTACTAGCTATAGTGCATTAGTAGACTGTTGGTTGCTATAGTGTGTTGGTAGACTGTTGGTTGCTATAGTGTGTTGGTAGACTGTTGGTTGCTATAGTGCGTTGGTAGACTGTTGGTTGCTATAGTGCGTTGGTAGACTGTTGGTTGCTATAGTGCGTTGGTAGACTGTTGGTTGCTATAGTGCGTTGGTAGACTGTTGGTTGCTATAGTGCGTTGGTAGACTGTTGGTTGCTATAGTGCGTTGGTAGACTGTTGGTTGCTATAGTGCGTTGGTAGACTGTTGGTTGCTATAGTGCGTTGGTAGACTGTTGGTTGCTATAGTGCGTTGGTAGACTGTTGGTTGCTATAGTGCGTTGGTAGACTGTTGGTTGCTATAGTGCGTTGGTAGACTGTTGGTTGCTATAGTAAGTTGGTAGACTGTTGGTTGCTATTGTGCGTTGGTAGACTGTTGGTTGCTATAGTGTGTTGGTAGACTGTTGGTTGCTATAGTGTGTTGGTAGACTGTTGGTTGCTATAGTGTGTTGGTAGACTGTTGGTAGACCGTTGGTTGCTATAGTGTGTTGGTAGACTGTTGGTTGCTATAGTGTGTTGGTAGACTGTTGGTTGCTATAGTGTGTTGGTAGACTGTTGGTAGACCGTTGGTTGCTATAGTGCGTTGGTAGACTGTTGGTTACTATAGTGTGTTGGTAGACCGTTGGTTGCTATAGTGCGTTGGTAGACTGTTGGTTACTATAGTGCGTTGGTAGACCGTTGGTTGCTATAGTGCGTTGGTAGACTGTTGGTTGCTATAGTGCGTTGGTAGACTGTTGGTTGCTATAGTGCGTTGGTAGACTGTTGGTTGCTATAGTGTGTTGGTAGACTGTTGGTTGCTATAGTGTGTTGGTAGACTGTTGGTTGCTATAGTGTGTTGGTAGACCGTTGGTTGCTATAGTGTGTTGGTAGCCTGTTGGTTACTATAGTGCGTTGGTAGACTGTTGGTTACTATAGTGCGTTGGTAGACTGTTGGTTGCTATAGTGTGTTGGTAGACTGTTGGTTGCTATAGTCCGTTGGTAGACTGTTGGTTGCTATAGTGTTTTGGTAGTGTGTTGGTTGCTATAGTGTGTTGGTAGCCTGTTGGTTGCTATAGTGTGTTGGTAGCCTGTTGGTTACTATAGTGTGTTGGTTACTATAGTGGGTTGGTAGCCTGTTGGTTTCTCTTTTATCATTCATCAGTATGTTCTGTTTTAACCCCTTCCCTCCTGATGGCATCTACAGTAGCCATGTAATTAAATGCTATAGAACACATTCGCATCACAAGATATTAATTAATCTTGGGGTTAATTGGACTTGAGCACCCCTGAAGCTTAATTATAAACAATAGCGGCCTTAATTAAATCTCTTATTTTTCTATTAAATACGTAATTGACTACTTTCATTTTCATTTCTATTCAGTTGCTTTCATTTATATTCTCTAATTTCTAAATTTTATCTTAGCTGCTTATTTTGTAAATAAAATCATTGAATTGCACATTTATTTTTACTAATTTGTTGCTGGTATATTCGAAAAAGTAAATGCAGAAAAAATGTTTTTAAATAACCTCAAAATGTGTTACTAGGTCTTTGTTAGCACTGGGGTCTTTGTTAGCACTGGGGTCTTTGTTAGCACTGGGGTCTTTGTTAGCACTGGGGTCTTTGTTAGCACTGGGGTCTTTGTTAGCACTGGGGTCTTTGTTAGCACTGGGGTCTTTGTTAGCACTGGGGTCTTTGTTAGCACTGGGGTCTTTGTTAGCACTGGGGTCTTTGTTAGCACTGGGGTCTTTGTTAGCACTGGGGTCTTTGTTAGCACTGGGGTCTTTGTTAGCACTGGTGTCTTTGTTAGCACTGGTGTCTTTGTTAGCACTGGTGTCTTTGTTAGCACTGGGGTCTTTGTTAGCACTGGGGTCTTTGTTAGCACTGGGGTCTTTGTTAGCACTGGGGTCTTTGTTAGCACTGGTGTCTTTGTTAGCACTGGTGTCTTTGTTAGCACTGGTGTCTTTGTTAGCACTGGGGTCTTTGTTAGCACTGGGGTCTTTGTTAGCACTGGGGTCTTTGTTAGCACTGGTGTCTTTGTTAGCACTGGTGTCTTTGTTAGCACTGGTGTCTTTGTTAGCACTGGTGTCTTTGTTAGCACTGGTGTCTTTGTTAGCACTGGGGTCTTTGTTAGCACTGGAAAAGTATAGATTTGAACGAGAAGTATATAGATCACCATTTGTTATGATAGCTGGCAAAGAAAATAATATATTCGCAATATGTATAACTTTGGAGCTGGAATAAACTGAATTAATCGTAACTGCATAGACTAAATTGGACATTTGGTAATCCCTTAGAATTGCCTAATGTTTGAACCTTACAGCATATTTTAATTATATGCAAATATATGAAGGTACAGTCTTAAAATATGAACGACCAATATAGACACATATGGAAATCGAAGCTTAAAATAAGACTGTATTACAGGCAGGCATCGCTTTAAGTACACCTCAATTTAATAAAAAGTGGTACTTATTTAGAGTCATGTCTTGAAATAAGTACTGTTTGTAGACATAGAAAACGGAGACAATTTTTGTGATTATTTCACCAGATGAGGTTATTAGAAGGAATTGGTTCACAAATTCAACATGTCCCATTTTAAGGTAAGTTCCGTGTTATCGCACTGTTCCATATTTTTGAACACGTAAAAACATCTATATTAATCATTATTCAACTTTTATTTCAATTGGTATTCATGATACCAATTTGAATAGAGGTTGAATTATAAATATTATATTTTCTTTTCTGGCATGTCCAAAAATGTAGAACTTGGTACCCTTCTTCCAAAAATATTTCTTAGTGCATAAAATTGCTGTTTGTTCAATGTAACACAATAATTATAGAAGTCTAAGTATCTATTAATTACTCTCCTATAATGAGTGAGAGTTAGGCTATGGTAGGATTTTAAAACATTTAATAAATGCACTAATGTAAAGTTTCATCACAGTCACAAACACTGTTTGATAATGGGCTTATATAGTACTTTAACCACAGTTTATAGAATAGGGACTATAAACTGTGACTAATTCTAAAACAAATTTTCTTTCATTATAACTCATAGAAAATGAGATATAATCAAGGAGTGACAATTATAAATTTCTTGTTACTTCATCTCGCTTTAGTTACCGTTTGGTAATTAAACTGAGTTGTGATTTGGTAACTAAAGCGGGGGATGCTTGTATTGTGTGAGTCTGTTCACAAAATGCATCTTCTATTGATAAATTGTTTCTTTTTATCGGAATTATAATTTAATAGCCTAAAATACTATTATTTTATTCTGCGGGGGAAGTTCAGGCGGGGAAAAGTCCTAGTTCCGTTAAAACAGAACTTACTGATGAATGAAAAAACAGATATGAGAATAGTTTTCAATAAGAAACTAATAAGTCTACCAACGCACTATAGTAACCAATACCAACGCACTATAGTAACCAATACCAACGCACTATGGTAACCAATACCAACGCACTATAGTAACCAATACCAACGCACTATAGTAACCAACAGTCTACCAACGCACTATAGTAACCAACAGTCTACCAACGCACTATAGTAACCAACAGTCTACCAACGCACTATAGTAACCAACAGTCTACCAACGCACTATAGTAACCAACAGTCTACCAACGCACTATAGTAACCAACAGTCTACCAACGCACTATGGTAACAAACAGTCTACCAACGCACTATGGTAACCAACAGTCTACCAACGCACTATGGTAACCAACAGTCTACCAACGCACTATGGTAACCAACAGTCTACCAACGCACTATGGTAACCAATACCAATGCACTATGGTAACCAATACCAATGCACTATAGTAACCAACAGTCTACCAACGCACTATGGTAACCAATACCAATGCACTATGGTAACCAATACCAATGCACTATGGTAACCAATACCAATGCACTATAGTAACCAACAGTCTACCAACGCACTATAGTAACCAACAGTCTACCAACGCACTATGGTAACCAACAGTCTACCAACGCACTATGGTAACCAATACCAACGCACTATGGTAACCAATACCAATGCACTATGGTAACCAATACCAACGCACTATGGTAACCAATACCAACGCACTATGGTAACCAATACCAACGCACTATGGTAACCAATACCAACGCACTATGGTAACCAATACCAACGCACTATGGTAACCAATACCAACGCACTATGGTAACCAATACCAACGCACTATGGTAACCAATACCAACGCACTATGGTAACCAATACCAACGCACTATGGTAACCAATACCAACGCACTATGGTAACCAATACCAACGCACTATGGTAACCAATACCAACGCACTATGGTAACCAATACCAACGCACTATGGTAACCAATACCAACGCACTATGGTAACCAATACCAACGCACTATGGTAACCAATACCAACGCACTATGGTAACCAATACCAACGCACTATGGTAACCAATACCAACGCACTATGGTAACCAATACCAACGCACTATGGTAACCAATTCCAACGCACTATGGTAACCAATACCAACGCACTATGGTAACCAATACCAACGCACTATGGTAACCAATACCAACGCACTATGGTAACCAATACCAACGCACTATGGTAACCAATACCAACGCACTATGGTAACCAATACCAACGCACTATGGTAACCAATACCAACGCACTATGGTAACCAATACCAATGCACTATCATTTGGGCAATTTCTTCATTCGGGCAATTTCTTCATTTGGGCAATTTCTTCATTTGGGCAATTTCTTCATTTGGGCAATTTCTTCATTTGGGCAATTTCTTCATTTGGGCAATTTCTTCATTTGGGCAATTTCTTCATTTGGGCAATTTCTTCATTTGGGCAATTTCTTCATTTGGGCAATTTCTTCATTTGGGCAATTTCTTCATTTGGGCAATTTCTTCATTTGGGCAATTTCTTCATTTGGGCAATTTCTTCATTTGGGCAATTTCTTCATTAGGGCAATTTCTTCATTAGGGCAATTTCTTCATTTGGGCAATTTCTTCATTTGGGCAATTTCTTCATTTGGGCAATTTCTTCATTTGGGCAATTTCTTCATTTGGGCAATTTCTTCATTTGGGCAATTTCTTCATTTGGGCAATTTCTTCATTTGGGCAATTTCATCATCTGGGCAATTTCATCATTCGAGCAATTGTTTCCGGGCAATTTACCTCGAACAGCTCCAATCGCATATTTGGCTCTCCCCCTAAGTCCATCTCCTTAATCAAGCCATACAGTAGAATATACTTCCTACAATTAAACAAGGTTTGGCGCCTTAAAATCAATGCACAATTTACAAACTTAAACTGTTATAACTTGTCAAGTAGCCATTCATAATAAACCTACTATGTTGTAACTTAAAATGTATCTTATATTAGCTAATAGGGATTAACTAAGTACCATGTCTGGTTAAAGTCAGGTAGCTAATAAATAATAAATTCACTAATAATATTCAGATATTTGATTGGCATCTCTAAAATTAATTACTCCAAAATGTAATCATTGATATCATTTTCTTTTTCAGATATCCATAATGGAGGAATATGCAATCGGAATCGATTTAGGCACTACAAACACTTGCGTTGCTGTTCTAAGAAAAAATAAGAGTAATGCCCATGCAGAAATCATTGAAAATGATATGGGTTGTAAAGTTACTCCGTCATGGGTTGCATTCACTGACGCTGAACATTTAGTGGGAGATGCAGCTAAAGCGCAAGCTTCTGTTAATCCAGAAAATACAATCTATGAAGCCAAGAGAATCATCGGGAGAAAAATGAACGAACCAGAAGTTCAAAGCAAGCTTACAAATTGGCCTTTTTCTGTTGTCAAAGATGTTACCAATGGTAATCCTAAATATGAAGTAACTTACAAGAATGATCAAAAAGTAATGACACCTGAGCAGATATCAGCAATGGTACTTACTGAAGTGAAGAAAAGTGCGGAAGAGCGTTTGGGATGCCCAGTAACACAGGCAGTCATCACTGTGCCCGCTTATTTCAACGATTCTCAACGTCAAGCCACCATAGATGCTGGTGAAATTGCAGGTTTGGAAGTTTTGGAGATCATCAACGAACCCACGGCTGCAGCCATTGCATACGGAATGGACAGAAGAGGTCAAGACGAAACTAATGTTCTTGTATTTGATTTCGGTGGTGGAACTTTTGATATTGCAATTATTGGAATCACTGCTAATAATTTTGATGTTAAAGCTGTGAGTGGAGATAAAGATTTAGGAGGAGGAGACATTGATAATTTACTCGTTGAACACTTTGTAAATAAGTTTAAAACGGCGCATGGGGTAAATTTAATGACAAATGCACGTGCTATTAGCAGGCTGCGTACTCAGTGTGAAACAGCAAAATGTAATCTATCTTCATCCTTGAAACAGAAGGTTCACGTTGACAGCATCCATGAAGGTCATGAATTAGATGAGTGGCTCAGTTGCGTTAAAATGGAGGACATCTGCTCTGATTTATTCGATAGGGTAATTGATCCTATTGAAGCAGCCCTGGATGATGCTGGAATGACTAAAGACCAAATAGATGAAGTTTTATTGGTAGGAGGTACCACTCGCATTCCCAGTATACAAACGAGAGTTAAAGAGTTCTTTGATGGGAAGAAATTAAATAAAACTGTAAATCCAGACGAAGTTGTTGCTGTTGGAGCAGCTATTTGGGCTTCTAGATTATCTGGAAACAAAGGATTAGAAGAGGTGAATCTTTCAGATGTGATTCCTCTTTCACTTGGAATTGCGGTGCGCAATGAAGATATGTCGGTGATTATTCCACGAAACACAAAGATTCCAACTACAAAGATTCGTGATTACTCCACTCACTCCGATAATCAGACATGTGTAAAGATCGAAGTTTTTTCTGGAGAAAATAAGAAATGTGCTGGTAATGAGAGACTAGGAGAATTCATTCTGAACAACATAAAACAGGCGCCAAAAGGAATTCCACGAATTTCCGTCAAATTCCATGTTGATCGAAATGGAATCTTGGCAGTGTCGGCTGAAGATCTTGCAGAAAAGGGATGCAAAAATAGTTTGCAGATAGACAGTTATAAAGGAAGACTTAGCCAGCAGGAAATTGATACCATGGTATTGGAAGCTAAGAAACTCAATCTGAACAAGGATCAGATCAAGTCAGATCAGAGTGCTAGAAATGATCTGGAAAGCTTTGCGTCTAAGATGAAGAGAGGTTGTACTAAAAGGTACAAGAAAAAAGCTATAACTGTGGAGACACTAAAGAAAATTGATTCGGCTTGCCTCGAAGTTCTAGAATGGATTGAAGAAAATGCTGATTCGTCCGCTACTGAATGTGAACAGAAATTGATGAGGCTTCGTGAATTCTGCAGTGTAACATTCAATGATGACGACATTGCTAATCAGTCGACTGCATTGGCTTGAATATCTTGCCATGTTTCTTTCATGAGCAAAAATATTCAATTACTTATGGGAACAATATATAGCTACATCTGATTTACATTTGTGGATTTTTTGATAAAATAATGAGCTAACTTCTTTATTACAAGTTATTTTATTTTGTATTAAGTAATTTGATTAAAAGTTAACTTTTATATTAGGTGATGAGGAACTCTTATCAATTTTTTTAGTTTTATATTAGCTAATAAGTAATTTTAACTTCAAATTCTATATTCAGTGTAGATAATATAAAAAAATTATTACATTATCTTTTGCCGAAATTCTTAGTCAATTAATGGATAGTTTACTACTAGTTCTTAGATGTGTTAGTTTTTAAGGAAGTCTTGATTTATAAATTTTTGCATTTTGTGGGACAGTAAATGATCATTATAAACACTAGCTATAAATAATATAATCTATATGTTTTATATTATATACCCCACTATATAAATTCTATGCACATGCCTTGTGTATCATTGCACTGATAGCTGATAAAGCTTATCTTATCAAATATTATATTTATATACATTACTTAAAGGATAAAATATGTTTGTGCTCAATATTCAGTATTCCAATAAATAGTTAATTCTGTTTTTAGTTATTTAACCACCCAAGGGATGTGCTTTGGCATTAAAGGGATCTACGCCCCCTGGGTCCCTGAAGTAAATAAATCCTAGGTTTCGAGTTACGAACTATTTCACATGAAAAATATATTTATTTAAAATATATATATTGTTCCACAATAGAAATCTTTCATAGCTAGTTTTCTTATTTAATAGAAAATGTGGGACCGTCCAAAACTCAAAACGTATCATAAATTTCTTGAAACATTTTTATTTATTGCATCATGGTGTCCTTTAACAAACTGATGAGTTGGAATCCTATTCAATCTTTACAATAAACAAAATCAGGCCACACTAATCCGAAACTCACAACTGCTACTTCCTGTGTATTTAAATTTTACTACTGAAACTAAAGTTACACTAACTAAAATAAAAACAATGAATCAGAGTACTAGAAAGGTAAAGGTTACAATCGTCCAACAAAGTAAAGTGAGCACTGTTCCAACCTAACTCATCAGCGAAATATTCCTATCTTATTCGTACGGGGTTGAAAATGCGATTCATTATGAACAACTGTATAAGTGAAGATTTATTTAATCCTTGAAGTAAATTCTTTCAATATTTGAATACCTAGTATCTAAAAACATTCATTGCTGTGAGGTATTAAGTAAAAAATGAGTTATTATAGACTTATTCTGTGAGCGTTTTCATGTCTATGTCAGTGGTTGTGTGATGCCGTTGCTCGTCAAAACTAATATCAATGAACTTGACTGCATTAAATACGGTAGATTAAAGGTATTCAGATATTGAATTAAAATTATCAAAGATGAAGTAAATAGTCAGTAATACAGAAGCTAATGAAACTTATTTTTATCCCCGTACGAATAACAGAATAACGTAGGAATATTTCGCTGATAGGCTAGTTGGAAAGGCGCTAACTTGTATCTTTTCTGTTTTCTGGGCGCATTTGAAAATAATGGAAATAAAATATAATGGTATGATAGTTACTGACTTTTAAAATCAAGTTATTTAGTTTGAAAAAATATAGATTTGTTTTATTAAATATGTATTTAGAAAAGTTTCCGTACTCTAGGTGCATAGGAAAATAAATAAAATAATATTAATATAGTGATAATAACATTTTTGTTTCCTGGGCGTGTTTGAAAATGAAATAATAATTTAATTATAAAACAATTTCCTTGAAAAATTGGCATTGTAGAATTAATTATCTATTTAGAAAAGTTTGCAATACATCTTAACATTTCTAATGTTTTAACATTCTTCCTCTGTTACGCCATATTTCTGCAGGAATTTAAATGCTTTCTCATCGAATTCCAGGGTCCTATAAATCCACTTAAACTCACAATATTAGTCCATCTTCGTCATCAAAGGAAGGTCTTCTCATAAAGCAGAGCTCATTAAATAAGTACGCGTATCTATGATATAATTATATTTACATTATTTTCCTCATTTTCAAATGCGCCCAGTAAACAGTAAAGTCAAACATATTCACAGGATATCTCTTGAGTTATTATATATACCCATTGAAAATATATCAATGGGACTAAATGAACATGCAGGCTAAAATGCTATAGTTGATCAAGTTTTTGACGATGACATTTGGTTGGTCCTTTAAAGAAAAAGCTGGTTCTTTTATCTGTAGCTACAAGAATGTATTCTAGGATTCAATCAGAGGAAATGATTGATATGCTCTTAGATCAAACAGAATATTTTTTTTTACATTATTAATATATTTGAATGAGAATAATCAAATTCATATCAGGGTTATGGAACTACATGTTTGGGTAAATTAATGACTTAAGTATATTGAACAGTGTGAAATAAATTCCATTGATCAGACAAATTCTAGCTTGGTATATACTGGATGTTTGATGGATTTTCTTTTTTAATTTCTAATTTTGATACTAAATTGATCACTATTTTCTCTGTAATTTTTATATTTCATTGAAATTATAACGAACAACTTTTGCCAAAAACTAATTTGAAGTGTACCATTTCTTAACAGCGATTTATTCCAAGAAAAAAAGTATTTTGAAATCAGTTCGTAAATTTCTCTTTTATGCAATTGTATTAGATACCAAAATTTAATATTTAAGTACTCTGAAACTACTCAATAATACCCTAAAATACTTTATTATGATTAAATATATTTTTTTGCTTGTGATTAGTTTCTAAATGCATCTAGTTAGCATAAATTGATAATATTTACCGTATTGATTTTGTAAACTATCATTATTTAGTACCTAACTAATTATCAGCGAAATTTACAACATGGAGAACGTAGTTAACGAGGAGGATGAAATCTCTCAAATTCCAGGTTAGTTTATTATTTCTCACTTATTCATATAATTAACTTCATGAAATCTAAATATTATGACTAATTCTCATAATATATTTCAGAATTTACAGATTACACGGCAGGTATAGAGATATGTTCTTCATTCATGTCTGTCGCCGTTAAAATGGGTGAAGATGTAAAAGTCCTTGAAAATGAAGAAGGGAGAAAAGTTACTCCGTGTGCCCTTTCATTTTTTGGTAATGAAATATTCGTAGGCGAAGCAGCTTTATCTCTAGCGAAAAAAAATCCTAACAATACAATTCTAGATGTTCCTAGATACCTAGGGTGTAGCTACGACGATCCTAAAATATCGGATTCAATAGCCAATTCTAAGGTGAAGATCGTCAACAAGGATGGTGTCATTGTTTTTGAAGTTGAGACTGAAAATGGGAAACGGAAGCTTCTGAATACATGGGAAGCTATGTCCATTTTAATATCTAACATAAGAAATTTAGTTAGTACCTATGTGGATAAAGAGGTGAACCGAACTGTAATTTCAGTGCCTCTGTTCTTTAGTGAGGTTCGCAGAAAGGCAATTGGTAACGCTGCTAAACTAGCAGGATTTACAGACGTTAAACTTATCACACATGCTGAAGCTATCTATAGAAATCTGAATAAAAAGCCTACTTCTGGAGAAAATATTCTCTTCTTTAGTTTGTTGTTCTCTAGTGTGGAAGTTGTTATCATGAACTACAATGGCACTGAGTTTATTCTTAGAGGCTCTTCACACGATGAAAGCACTGGGGGAAAGGATTTAGACAAAGCGCTTAAGAATTATCTCATTAAAAGATTTAACGAGAATAATGGAATTAACATACCGAATAATCATGAGGATTTCAACAAACTTGATGATGTAATAGAGACACTTAAACATAAACTTACTAAATTTAAAAAAGAAGAAATCTACATAGAGAATCTATCCAATGGTTGCGATTTAAACTTCATCATGACGAGGATACGATTCGACTCAGTCTGCTCAGAGATCTTGTCCTCAGTTTTCGAACATGTAGAGATTGCACTTTCAAGAGCTGAGTTAAATCCTGCAGACGTGCACAGAGTTTATCTTTCTGGCGGATCTGCTAACTTTAGCCAACTGAAGGAGATGCTTGCAGAACATTTCAAAGGCGTGACTGTGAATGATGACAATAAAATGGAAGTGCATGAGAGTGTCGTAAGAGGTTGTGCTCTTACTCAAATGGAACATCCTGATGCTGAGGCGGAAAGGTTGGTAAAATGTATCTATTTTCTCTCATATCTTTGCACGTCTCATCCTTACGTTTTAAGCATTAAGTCATCCCAATTGATGATGCCAAGTTGTGTTAAGTTGGTAGGGAATAAAGATATGTGTTTAAAGACTAGCACATTTGTTAGGACTTCTGTACCAAAGGTTGGTTTAAAATAATGCATCTTTTAAAATGTTCTTTTTGTAATAATGCTGAAGTTATGTTTTTCTCATATATATACTAAATATTTCTCTAAAGCTTTGATTGCGCTTTAGCTTTGATTAGCGTCACCTAACTAAATATTTCGTTAATTTATTCTCATACATTCTTTTTGTACTGTGTTTAATCAATAGCAATATATTTAGATGGCCCTGGCTTCATTCAATGGTGGTAAAGTGGACGAAGATGACATCGAAAAAAAGAATACTTGCTGCAATTGAAGACATGACAGATATAATGTGAAGAAGGTATGTAATAGGTAGGGAAAAGAATCATTGTGATGATGTACTATCAGAGAAAAGAGTCACTGTGATGATGTACTATCAGAGAAAAGAGTCACTGTGATGATGTACTATCAGAGAAAAGAGTCACTGTGATGAAGTACTATCAGAGAAAAGAGTCAATGTGATGATGTACTATCAGAGAAAAGAGTCACTGTGATGATGTACTATCGGAGAAAAGAGTCACTGTGATGATGTACTATCAGAGAAAAGAGTCACTGTGATGATGTACTATCGGAGAAAAGAGTCACTGTGATGATGTACTATCAGATAAAAGAGTCACTGTGATGATGTACTATCGGAGAAAAGAGTCACTGTGATGATGTACTATCAGAGAAAAGAGTCACTGTGATTATGTACTATCAGAGAAAAGAGTCACTGTGATGATGTACTATCAGAGAAAAGAGTCACTGTGATGATGTACTATCAGAGAAAAGAGTCACTGTGATGATGTACTGTCAGAGAAAAGAGTCACTGTGATGATGTACTATCAGAGAAAAGAGTCACTGTGATGATGTACTATCAGAGAAAAGAGTCACTGTGATTATGTACTATCAGAGAGAGAAAAGAGTCACTGTGATGATGTACTATCAGAGAAAAGAGTCACTGTGATGATGTACTATCAGAGAAAAGAGTCACTGTGATGATGTACTATCAGAGAAAAGAGTCACTGTTATGATGTACTATCAGAGAAAAGAGTCACTGTGATGATGTACTATCAGAGAGAAGAATTGCTGCATGTTGCTTATTTCACAAATCACAGTTTTTTAATTTCTGTTAGCTTTCAAATCTTGTTAATTTCTTGTAGTGTAGCTACCCAACATTTTTTTAAATGATTACGAACATCACAATTGAAAAGTATGTGATTATAAATGTGAAACTACATAGTAGCTACACTATAAAAATGATTACATGTACATTTTTCTTTGACTCTAGTCTACATAGTTAACGAAAAAAGGAGAGGCTAAGGTAAGTTTCTTTCCATTTGTTGCTAGAATTAGATTCATTTTATTTAACTAACAACTTATTCACAATCGTGTTTGATATTCATATGATCATTTACAAAGTGAATCATTGTTTTCGTGGACGAATTCTAGCTACTAATTCCTGTATCTAACTTTAGACTTTACTTTCAGTGACAAAGAATAGCTACTAATTCCAATAACTAATTTTTAAATATTGATTTCAGTGACGAAGGACTGCAACTTCCATTCCATCAAACTGTAGAGGCAGTTCCCTTTCGGTTGAAGACACTGGAACTGCTTCTAGTAGAGTCATCAGAACTGCTTACCATGTTCAGGGCAAAGGACAAACCTGATTTAGATGAGTTCAGATACAGCTTCAAACTTGAACGTCGAATATTGACTTAACAATTTACCTATGAAAACTAAAACATTGAATTGGTCTCATTAGATTGTTTTTAATTTTTTTACTAACTCATCCTAAATGGACGGTAGCTACTTATTACAATATCAATAATAAAAACGTTTGAAAGTCAAATATTGATAGTGATATTTCGGCATAAAAGTTAATTATAGGTATATAGTGTTTTTAAGTTGGTCAACTAATTACTCGCATACATGATTGTATGCCATAAGATTGATAAATAATCATCTTCATTGAAGAATATTACTGTTCGACAAAAATTTGCAACATATCGGATCTCTTCAGATTATCAATTTTAGTGTTTGATAATTCTAAAATCTAACGAACTTTAAACAGATTTAGAAAGTGTAAGATGATGTGTACGGACATTATTCTCCATCATCTCCACCTGAATGGGTACTAGTAAGAGTTATCTCTGTGATAATTACATATCCGAGTAAGGCAATGGTAGAGATATTAAGAGAGGTAGCGAGAAGGTAAATATGTCAATTCGTTATACTATTTTGTGATGATATGAAACTGTTCTTATTTTATTATTTTTGTTGCTATATTAGAGTTATAGCTATTTTTCTCTCCGTGATGTAAAAACTATAAGTTTGTTGTTATTAGTTGAAAATTTATTTATTTGAATAAACTGAATCTCTTAGAGAAGAGAGGTATCGGTAAATATTTATCTTGATGTTAAATATGGTCCATAGATATTACTATGTGATACAATAAGCTAACTATGAAATACACAGATACATTAGATTCTATGCATTATATTAATAAAAAAAAGTGCGGGATGAGTAGCATAAATGAATCTTAATAACTTTATTTATTCAGTATTATTACTAAGTAATTTTTGTATTCAGTATGCATCAAAAGATTGACTTTATAGAATGTTTTAGAAACGTTATTCATTTCAATATTTTTATATATCAAATGTTAGTGATATATTGGTAATATCACTATATAATGTGTCATTAGTGTACACTGTACAGTGCTCTCTAGTTGTTTATCTGAGTGTTCTTTCACAAACCTGAGTGTTTTCAAATCCCAAACTAAATCTAATTTCAATTTAATTTTAGAACACCTGAAAGTTTCCTGCTATCTCTTTGTTTTATAGAGGCATTCCATTAACTCTATATTTTTTATACTATTTTTGAGATTTTCAATGAGTGAAAAAATAATTATTGTGAAAATTGTAGGTAAAACCATTATCGGAAATTCAGATTTCCAAATTGAATCGTGCTGCCACCTTTTTTCAAAGTGGTACTAGCCGTTGCATTGAATTTGAAGATCAACTGTTTAACCAAAGCAACTGCTAGTACCTACTTTGAAACACAGGTGGCACCACGATGCATTTTGCAAACCAGAATTTACGAGAACGGTGTTTATATTGTGATATATCATATATGTAATATCTTTATATGTAAGGAGGTCATTAAAGCTGTAAATTATATCATATTAATCGGATCTCTAAGATTGAAAAGGTGTTTGTTCATGTTTATTAAGGATTGCATATAGGAATCTGTTAATTATAGGATTTTTAAACTTTTAAATTAGTCATCGGTATGTGATATACAATCTCATTTATGAATTGTTCTGTCTTTTTTCAAGGAAATGTATGTTTTTAATTGATAGGGTTGGAGACAAAATAAATTTTTATTGCAAATGAAAAATATGGATTTATTTATAAATTATATAATGACGTAAGTAATGCAAAGGTAGTTAATAGTTTATTTCAGAACAAAGGAAATCATATCGTTGAGGAAAAGTGAGGTTGGAATATGTTACTTGAAAAATGTTCATTACAATAATAAAATGTATGGTATTACAAAGAATTAAGTTGTTAATCTTGAAATATTATTTCTATTTAAATGTAATTTGGTATCTAACAACCAATAACATAAAAATCGATAATTGAACTAATTGAAAGTGCATATTAAATATTCACATGCAGTATGTTATCTAATATAAATTCATCTAAAGTTTAACATTCTCGGTGTGCAATAATTAATTGTATGCAACTCTAATTTGACACTGAAGAAAAAGTTTATATATATACACATTCTTTTGATTTCAAATTTGAATTTTATAAACAAACAATGCATGTCCGGACATCTTTTAGACTGTAAACTATTTCCTGAAGTATATAAACATTTCCATAACTAGATTATGTGCTCTCTGTAGAGCGCATACCTTCGCCGCCGCTTTGATCCGCTCTCTCCTAAAATTCAATAAACTGCTAACTGGATAATTAATATCCAATCGTCCCACTAAGTTTCATGCAATATGGTACAACACTTTTTGAGTTATAAATGAGTAATACGGCTATAGTAGAGTTTTGATTGTAGTTTTTTCAAAGAATATTTTAATAAATATATGCTATCGAATTTCATGGGGTTTGCAGAAAAATAATAATAAAAAAAAAATACTATAACCCTCATTGGTTAAAACAATAACAAAATTGCTTCGAGGGTCACTAGCTAGATTGCGCTTTCTCGAAATAAAGTAGGTATATTGTTTTTTCTATTCCACTAGAATTCTAGAAACATATTAGCAAGTGTTTTAGATTTGGTAGAATTCCCTCCATTATAATCTGAATTATTTTTTTGGGAAATATGTAAATAATTGGCAAACATTTTATTAATAGTCAGAAGATATAATTGAGGATATAAACATATAGCATATATATTTTCAGATAGCTTTATATAATTCCAAGTTATATTTTTTATGAAAATTCAAATTGTAAAAACGAGAAAGTTAATTAGAAATGTTTGATATATCATATATGTTATAATTAGGTTCTTCTGTTTTTAGTGTGAAATAATATATATTAGTATATTATTCCACTCATAAATATGATAAGAACATTAGAGTTATAATTAACAGATTTATATTGAAATACAAGACTCATTTTCAAGTTGTCTCCATTGCGGAAACTTCAAACATAACATCTCTCATTAAAAGAAAATAGTCTTCAGATAATTTTCAGAACTCCACTTGGCAGCATGTTAGCAACATGTTGTTTTGACGTAAAAATGAATATGATTCAGCTTACACCGAATAAACATAGTAGTGACAATCGAGAATTTTGTAAACGTGACGTCCTCAAAGCAACACTTAAATAAAAACTAGGGTGTAGTAGTTTGAATAACTAAATATATCTATTGAAGTTGTCATCCAATAAATACTATTGTAATAATTTTTAATAATCATAAACACTACAATTATCAAAAATTTGATTTTAAAGTGTTGCACTGATGACGTCACGTAATTACTAAAAACATCACTGTAATCAGTAAAATATGAAGCATGCGGTAATCACATGGCGGTGTTAAAGGGATGTTGAAAATGGTTAATGTGAGAATTGGAGAAACTTTGCTGTGAATTGTGAGGGTTGAAAGAGTAGAGACTGTAAATTATGAATAAAAATGATATACCTAGTAACCTAGGTAAATGTTGATATTTTGAAGAAAGAATTAGTTGACGAACTTGACGGGTGAGGCGTGAATGATCTGTGGCTCGAACTCCAGACAACAGAACATTTAATAAAGCCCCGTCCAGACGCTCCGACAAATGCCCTGAGTTTGGAAATACTTTTTCTCGGGCGAACACGGGCAATCTCATTTTTGCCTGTGTTCGCCTCACAGTATATAGAATATAATTCTATATACTGTGCGTCACTGTCCTCACTTGATTTTGTACCCGTTGATGTGTCCCTACTGGGCCACTGGCTACTGCTACTAGGCGATTCTGCATAATTAATTCATTGAAAAAATATCATATGTTGTTGTTGATAGTTAGTTAATACCTAACAATTTACCTTTAGCGATTTTAGAAACAAGCATGCCATGTTTCAAAGTGTGGCAGGAAAGTTGCCAGTTTAGTGAGAAAATGGATCCAGGTCACCACATTTAAGGTACTCTAAAGGAGAAATTTGACTTCCTAGTGCAGATTTTACACTTGAAACATCCTTATGTTTCATGTCTCATATGTCGATACGTATCTAAAAGCTGAGCGGCGCACACCAGTACGGCGCACCAGATTACGGCGCACCACTGTACATTCTATTAGATAGGTAATTTGAATACAGATTAATGACAAATGGAGTGAATTTGGTAGGTAATTGTAGTATCAAATTAATGTGACGCCTGACAGTACCTGAATCCAATGTTTATACTACACAGTTTAATTATTTGATTGAGATGTTTAATTTGGAATAGAAAATAAAATTCATCATAGAAAACTGTAATTGTAATTTTATGGGGTACCTTAACTATTGTAAACTTTCAGTCTGAGATGTAAATAAAAACTTATCAGTTAGCCGTTAGTTAGATGTATCGGGGGGCGTGCCGCCCCCCGAACCCCCCTGCCAGGTCATTAAACAATCATGAAGTGTGCAGAACAACAAACTAGCGGATACAACAAACTACATAACAGTTTTTCACATTGAGGTCATTAATAGAAAGTACAGTGGTGCGCCGTGTTGTAGTGCGCCGTAATGTGGTGCGCCGCTCAGCTCTTAGATACTTATGCATATGTCTGCAATCTGATGCAATCATGCATGTGTAACTCTTGAGACTATTTTGGGAGTACCGAGTAATTTACTTGTTATTTACCTAACTAGGCTACATTTTTTTCAACTTATTTAACCCCTCATAAGTCGCCAATATACTGGCGAATTTGTCCACACTTTGAAATATGGCAAGCATGGATTTAAAAAAAAATGATTACCTAGGTAGTACCTAGTCCTATTGGATGTAAAATGTAAATTCTTACTGAGGTACCTACCGGCTAGTGGCTACCTAGTGGATTATATAATATAAATGCATAATTAGATAACTAGACGATATATAATATTAAAATACCTATATCAGGTATTCTATCTAGCCGATTATATAGGGGAGAGCGGGGCTAATCCGTACACTTTTCACTCAAACCTCTGTCAAGCAGCTACTATCGACATATTGTTGAATATGTTAAATCACACCAATTAATTGAAATACCCTCTATTTATTGGTTATTAATTATTTTTCTCTAACACAAATAGTTTTTTAGTTATTAGCATTTATATGAAGGCAAGTCGAAGTGTACGAAGTTACCCCACTTGAGGCCTGAGGGTAAACCCGTACAGAGGGTGGGGTAATTTCGTACACATCATAAAAAAAGGATAATCTCATTTAAATGAAACAAATGCAATTATATAATTAGTATTTATTATCAGCATGAAATACAGAATTGTAACTTGTTCCTTTGTACTTCCTTTGTACGTAAAAAATATTAAGGATAGTATCACAGAATAAATCATTAAACGATATATACCTAACAATCACAGCTCCTTGTCACTTAAAATTAAAAGTATCACATAAAAATAGCGAATAAATAATAAAATAGGTTAATATATATCCTTCCATAATGTGACCCTCTCTGGTAATTAATTTATAACTGCAGACATTCATTTAACAAATGTTGTACCCCAAGTAATAAAGCATGTCCAAACTCGCCATTTTAATGGCGAGAGAGAATTTATGAAAATTTGAGCATTTTGGACAGAATTTGTTGAATTTTGGAGAGAGCTGGAGAGACAAATGGCGAGTTTATGAGACATACTATTTCACTTGGGTTGTACCCATCAAAATTCACAGGGAAATGAATTAAATTCTTAGTTCGTTTTGTTTGCTGCTTCGAAGTTCGATGGTGAAGGCAAGACTCCTACAATTGAGTTGAAATCTATGGTTGCTTCATCAGGGATTATTGGGAAACAGAAAGTGAGACCTAGCTTTCCCTTGGCAAGTCTTAGATATGATATTTGGAACTCTTCAGATTTGTCTTTGTTTGTCAACAGCTTACCCACATAGTGTACAGTCCTACTAGATTTTTGAGCAGTTCTAAATGAAACTAAAACGAAATCTCCTTCTTTTGGTTCTGTGCCATGAAATTCTCGAATTCTTCTACCGAATAATCGGACGAATCGTTTAAAAGATCTTGAAGATTTTCACCTTCTGATTCCGATGATTCGATGTTAACTGCCAAGTAATAAAGCATGTCCAAACTTGCCATTTTAATGGCGAGTTTGTGACAGTTATTTTGAGCCCTTCAATTGCAAATGGCAAGTTTTTTCTATTTTTCTCCTATGCTACAATGTTATTTTGGAGAGAATTAATGATAATTTGATCATTTTGGAGAGAGCTGGAGAGACAAATGGTGAGTTTATGAGACATACAACATTACTTGAGTTAACTGACGATAATAAATTACGCTTTGTTTTTTTTCGTACTGTGATCGCAAGAGCCTTTCGCTTTTTGCGTTGGGTAATCCACACCATTTGCAACAGCGTACTCGTACACAAAAGATCTAACTTGGAACGGGGTCATTCCGTAGTACATATCTGCAGTTGTTCTTAAATATTTGGAAAGGTTTATTTCTGTATCATCAGAGAATACTCTCTTATGATAAAAATTCCCTTTAACAAATTGAGATGATCCCTTTATTTTAGAGCGCTTGATGGCATCCATTAATGTCATTGTTGGTATTTTAAAAGCTTCAGCAGCTTTCCGAACACTTTCACCGTTTTTCCATAACTCAAAAGCTCGTTCTAGATCATCTTCTGTGTATGTAGGAATTGTCTTTCTAATATAGTAGCGAGGCATTGCAGCGGAATCTAAAAAAAGAAATAAAATAATTAGTATGGGGATAACCCGTACAAGTGAGTTATGATCCGTACACTCTGTACGGATCAACCCCTTCGCGCCATTTTGTTTAAAAATATTCATAACTCAACTTAACAATTGCATAGACCTATTTTGATCACATATGTATGTGAGGTACTTAACAATGAATCCTAAGACTTGAAACTGAAACCATATATTCACAAATAAATTAACTAAAGCTTACATCAAGAGACAGAATATTTACATTGAGGTACCTCAGAATAAACTTTACTCACCAGCGTAGACACGCATAACCTCACTTGCTTTAAGTTGAGTGGTAACTGAGCTTCAACATCAATCTTAAGGAACTGTCGCAACAAATTTCAAATATATACATTAGTTTCGCAGTTATTAAGCTGTACGTGTTTACCCCGTGTACGGATAAATATTTAATTTACCTAGATATCTAACCTGAGTTACTTATAGTATAATACCTAGAGTTACTTATAGTATAATACCTAGTATACCTATCTAGAAAAACGTCTCAGTAATCAGACACTCCTAGTACTTCACTGTACTTGCAAAGTGGGAGCTATCGTAGATCATGATAGGTCTATCAAAATTTTAATTTACTTTATCTATGTACGTATACTAGGTACCTATACGTTTTACGCTCACTTCTAAATACTGTTTCCTATAAGCCTTAAATAGAATACTAGAATACTGTATATTTACTAGTTAGGTAGGTACCTACTTACCTAGTAAAATTAGGAAAAACAACCAAATAATTCATACCTACTTATAGGCCGGGTAAGTACCAAGTTATGGGACGGTTCCACATTTGCTGTAGAAAAGTAAGAAAGAAAAACTAATGAATAATGATTTCAATGAGAGTTAAATGATAATTAAAATAGCTAGTTAGTACCTATAATATTTATAATAGGTGTCCGAAAATGTGGAACTGTTTGATAACTCGGAACTTACCCTAGTCAGTAACTAATATGTAGAATTGTAAATAACTAATCACATTTATTCTAAAAAATACAAAAATTTATTTACAAAAATCTCAATCAAATAATATAAATAGACTACTAGATAATGAATTCAATCTTTGATAACTAAAATGAGAGTAATTATCAAATTTACTCCATATATCACAAATATTCATTCAAATAACAGTTGCGAACACTTGTTCGGGGTCAAATTTGTCCAACATGTTGAAAGTCACTGACAGGTTCAATTCTTGTGATCGGGGACAAATTTGCCTGCCAAATTGCGGACAAATTTGCTCGCGAACAGCTGATTTCAGAGAAATCTGGGCATTTGTCGGAGCATCTGGACAGGACTTTAGACACAGTCATAAAAATTCAACCAATCACGTCCACTAATCTCTGACGTGACTATAAACGCTCTCTCCAATCTCGATAACAGCTCATTATCTTTGCTGGCAGCTGGTAGATTTGGCAATTAAAAAGGGACATTTTTAATGAAAGGAGGCGGGAGCCATATCTACCTACCAAATTATGTGCACGATTATTTATAACTCAGCTAACACAAATGACACCATTTCGTTAGTACTACGCATTCAAAATAATGGCCCTCTAAAGGCCCTATTACACGGTGCGAGTTGGCTTAGCGAGTGCCGAGTTACTGTAGTGCAGCTACTCGCACAGTCCATGTATCAGAGGCTGGAAAATTGTAAGCCAATTTTTGAGCCAAAATTAAAAAAAAATTGAGCCAAGCCAATTGTGCTCATTTTTTGAAGATTTCAAGCCAAAATTAACATGAGAACTTAAGAATTAATTCAAAGATTATGCTAGGATACTCACCTCTGAAGCATAATCTGAATTCTTGATATGTCGTTGACAAACCACAGCTTGTTCTTCAAGCCCCTTTCTTGGATCGCCCGTTATTTCTGATAAGAAAAAGAAAGGTAAGTGAACAGGTGAACCTCTGTGATAGAGAACTCAGTTATCTGAGGGACATGTTTGATTTGGGAGGTGGGAGGGAGATTAATTATGGTTTGTCAACGACATATCAAGAATTCAGATTATGCTTCAGAGGTGAGTATCCTAGCATAATCTTTGAATTCTAGATTATTTGCGTTGACAAACCACAGCTTAGATTCCAAAGTTGAAATCAAACGTGTATAAAATAAATATAACAAAGGAAATTATAAAACAAACAAAACTAATGAAATTAAATAATCAAAAATAATCATAATGCCAAGGTATTCTTACTTATTTAACTCATTTAGAATAATTTTGCCCACTTCAGAGTCGTTTTCTGGAGCAAAATAATGCCTCCTGAATGTATCAGTATTTGTCCAAGAGCCAGCTTTAACAATTTGCATGATATTTGCTCCATGACTGAAAGCATTGGATAGGCCAGCACCTCTATATGAGTGGGAAGAAAATTGTGAGTCATTAATACCAGCTAGCTTGAGAGTACATTTTAGCCATCTAGCCAAGGTTTGCTTCGTGACTGGTCTCTTAGTTGCCCAGGAGAGGAAGAGCTTGGTGGGCTTTTCTTGTCCATCTTTGACAGCTTTAGCTCTAAGGTTTAGAGTGCGATTCATATAGGACATGACGTAATTGCAAACATTTAGAGAATCGATATCACTCATTATGCAGTTAACCACTTTAGGCTTCAGTACCCTTCTTGTATGCTTCAGGCAATCAAATATAACGAACTGAATACTATCTTCAGATAAGGTAGTTTTTTCGATGTCCATTAGGTGGATAGTTTGGCCTCTATCAGAGGAGGTAAGGGCAATTAATGCAAGAGTCTTAAGAGTTAGCATTTTCAGAGACAATTGAGACGGTGGATGGAGATCAGACAAGTAATTCAACAGGTCTTTCACTGGCCAGAAAGTGAAGTACTTCGGTCTCAACGGCTTCTCTTTGTAAAAATATTTAAAGAGTCTGGCAATTGTTTTATCCCCATTAATATTCAAATCATACGTGAAAAAGAAACTAAGTGCACTTCTCGCACTATTCACTGAGCTAGAACTAGCTCCATTATCAAACAAGAAACACAAAAACTCACAAACAAAGTTCACAGTAATTCTACTGTTAAATTCTTTTTCTTTAATAAACGAACAAAACTTTTTCCAGATTCTCCCATAACATTGGAGAGATGATTGAGAGAGGCTATTGATGAGGTAGTTGGAGGTCTGGACTGAAATGTTTCTATTAATGCAGGATTGTTTGAAATATTCCAGGCCATCAGGTTGAAGTAGTGTTTGGTTGGTAGGTGGCCTTCAAGATGATCGCGTGGTATGAAGATGGGAGGATTAATTAACATGGAGGTAATGATTGGTATGGAGATGATTCCAGGCCAGGCTGGTGTTATGATCAGTGCATTTTCAACCTTGTCATTGATAAGTTTCTGAATGCATTTAGAAATAAGGTTGATAGGAGGGAAGAGATAGCTATTGTTAGGCCATTGGAAGGAGAATGCATTAATTTTATAAGCAAGATTGTCAAATTGCCATGAAGCAAATTTTCTAACTTTAAAGTTGTGTCTAGAGGCAAACAGATCTATACTAGGAGAAAAATTTAAGGAACTAATTAGTGAATTGAATGAAACTTTGTTAAGGCTATATTCATGAGAGCTGAACGAATATCTAGAGAAATGATCAGCAATATTATTTTCTGAACCTGGAATATGAGTAGCAGAGCAGTCTATATTGTTATTTCTGAGAAAAATCCAAAATTCTAAAGTTAACTGACATAACAATTTGGAATGAGTTCCACCTTTCTTATTGATGAAAGATACAGCAGAAAAGTTATCACAGCAAATTTGTATCTTCTTATTTTTTAATTGACATATTAATAATTTACAGCAAATGAAGACAGCTTTAAGTTCTAAATAGTTTATGTGCAAAATTGACTCCTCAGAGGACCATTGACCAGATACAGTAGATCCAGTAGAGAGTACTCCTGCCCAGCCAGACAAGGAAGCATCAGTATACAAAGTGACTTCAGAAGGGATTTCATGTATTGGTGAAGCCGCTAAAGGAAATTTACAATCCTTCCACCATTCTAAATTAGTGATGGAAGGAGCATCTAATGAAACTACAGAGTCCCAAGGTAGACCTGACTGAATCTTTTCAATTTGTAGAAACTGTAAATTACGAAAATATAAAGGAGCAAAAGGAAAGGCTGGGCAGAAGCTGTTCAATAATCCGATGAAGGAAGAAATGGATCTTAAAGTAGCTTGATTATTCAAAAGAGCTAAAGCTGACTCATTTGCTTTAGTAACTTTTTCCTTTGGTATAGACAATGTCATCTCATCTGAATTCCAGTTAAAGCCTAAATGATTTAAGCTTTGAGCAGGGATGAGACTTGATTTCTTATAATTAGGATGGAAACCTAAATCAATGAGTAACTTAAGGACAGTATTTATGTTAGATTTTAGTTTAGAAACTGTAGAGGCACAAATGAAGATATCATCTAAATAAGAAACTATTTTAATACCTAGGATTCTCAAGAATATGATTACAGGTTTCAAAATTTTTGTGAAAATTCTAGGAGAACTAGTCATGCCAAAAGGAAGAACGTTAAATTGGTATCTTTGACCATAGACTTCAAAGCACAAATATTTCCGACTCTCCTGATGGATAGGTATAGAAAAGAATGCATCAGACAAATCGATAGATGCCATGAAATCTGATGGAGATATTAAATTTTTTACACAATCTGGACCTTCCATCTTGAAATGCACATGATTTATTTGAGTATTTAGTAAAGATAAGTCAATAATCATTCTAACTTTGCCATTGGGTTTAGGAACTGTGAACACTCTAGACAATAATTGATCATGTTTTGTTTTAACTTTTGAAATAGCACCAGATTTTAGATGTCTAGAAATTTCTCCTTCCAATGCTAATCTTTTAATATCTGATATAGGGTTAGAAATAACTGAACTTGGGAACTTAGTATTTGTATCCAACTGAATTTTGTAGCCGTTCTCAATGATTCGAAGAATGAAATTATTGTTAGTTATCTTTTTCCAATTCTTTAGATACCTGGAAATGTTTCCTGCAGGGTTAATTTCTGTTGAATTTTCCCCTTCTGCGGAAGGAAGATCTGCCCCTGTGGGTGCTACCACGGGGGTTGGACTGAAAGGACTGCCTTTTCCCTGGGCCATAGTTAGTACTGGCTTGATTAGCACCATGGCTATATTCAGATCTTCTATAAGCGGTACTAGGGCCTTGAGAATGAGAAGAGGGTTTGAAATTATTATGGAATGGTCTATTATTGTTAGACATTACTTTTTGAATTGTAGCTTGACTCTTGTTTGCATTTTCCGCTGCAGTGGCAAACTCAGTACCAAAAAGAGATTGGTGATTTATTGGTTGTGCAAAGAGATTCTGCCTCAACTCAGGTTTAATAAATTTGGAAGTGATTGCTCTTCTCATCCTACTAGTACGCAAGTTAGCTGAGCAAATCAATTGGATAGAAGAAGCAATTTTCTCCCTATTTGGATCCTGAGAATCCAAAGAGTCTAATACATCTAACAAAGGTTTGACTGCAGATGTAGACAAGCTCTGAATCTTGAAAAGTGACCTCTCTTTGTATGTGTTCTGTGGGGAACCCTTGGTCTTTTGCCACAGAACAGGAGGAAGATGAGGCGGTTCGAAATGAGATGAGTTTGCAGAGGCAGGTACATACTTATCCGAAATTGCCTTTGCCTGCTCATCTGACAAGTCTATATCTGCTACCGTGGTATACCATTTCAGGACTTCGTCACACGGTGACCAGTTAGACCTAGTAGCTGTCGAAATAATAGGCAGAAAATTTTCAGACTCATATTCACTTACAGAGGATTCTGGTATTGTATCTTCACAGATAAAATTAGCAAATGGGTCATTGACAACGTCATTCTGAGCAGAATCTATTCCAATTATAGGAAAGGCTGAAGACGCATGGTTTTGAATTCCAGAAGTAGAAGCTCCTTCATTAATGATAGGTTCTGGAGACCACGAAATTAAAATAAATATAAAACAATAAAATAAAGATAAAACGAATAAAATAAAGATAAAGCAATTAAATAGTTCTTCAAACAAAATTTTGCTCATGCACTGAATCCACTAATTAATTTTAAAATATTTAAAATTTAGAGACAATGTGCTAAGCCAAAAATTGATTAGAGTCATGTTTGAGACTAAAAACTTGCCCTTGCACTGGATCCACTATATTTAGGGACAACGTGCTAGGCCATAATTTCAATGAGCTCCTACACTTACTCCACTAACATCTAGTTAGGGATGACGTGTTAAGCCTCATGTGGCCTATGCCTTAGTACTAATAGTACTGAATGGGTCTATGAGCTTATACACTTACTCCACTATATATTATATAGGGATGACGTGTTGAGCCTCATGACAAATATTATATTATGAGCTTATACACTTACTCCACTGTTAACAACGCAGGGATGACGTGTTGAGTCTCTTGATTATATTAAGAGTATTGCCTAAAATATCATATGGAGATATAGACTATAGTCAATATTTCGATAAAAACGTATAAGAAAGGAAATTACCGTTATTAGAGACAGATGGTAACTCATAGGAAATGATCTGCGCTTCACCATTATCCAAAACAGTCAAAGGTTGGTTGGGACTAGTCACAAACGTCTGTGGAAAGCTACTTTCATCCACGTCCACAACGATCTCATGAGTTTGACGACTCCTCTTTGACTGCTCATTTTTACTATTCGGCGGAATTATTTCGGCTTTGCGCTTTTGCGACTTTCCATGATCAAAACTCTTTTCGATAGTAGAGACTCGCTTAGCAAGATCTTTCAGACAAGAGTTGCTCTTTTGATTGGCTTTTGCCATTCCTTTTAGGAGAGTCTGAATGCTCTCTAGGGATACATTATCTGAAGAGGAATTTTCTGAGTCGCTCATGATGATTGAAAAATATATAACAAAAAATTAACGAGAAAATTAAAACCTGAACACATGAAATAAAATGTTAAATATAATGTAAAATACTTATCTTTATTTATTTGAAGAATAACCAAGATTTGTAACCGGAAACGACACCAAGTATTGTATACGCTAAGGGCGCCCGAAGATAACTGAGTTCTCTATCACAGAGGTTCACCTGTTCACTTACCTTTCTTTTTCTTATCAGAAATAACGGGCGATCCAAGAAAGGGTCTTGAAGAACAAGCTGTGGTTTGTCAACGCAAATAATCTAGAATTCATAATTTAAAGCCAATTAGACATAGCCACATAGGGTCAACCGATCAAGCAGGTAAATTGCGGCCCACTAACTAATTGCGGCCTCTAACAACAGAAACATCATAGCTTCAAAACACTCGTTAAAAACGCATGCACTGCGCTTATTTTGATAGCTATGCAACATTTTAATGTAATTTTCGGTTCAGAATGTTTTTAGTGACTCTCTTGAGAGTGCTGCAATTAATAATTAAAGGACCGCAATTTACCTGCGTGACCCTAGGTCTATCTGAGATTTGACCATTTCAAATCTAAGCCAATTAGGTAATTGGCTTTAACTGACATAGGTACCTCCAGTCTCTGCAAAAGATGCATGAAGTTGTGAAGTTTATCGGCGACTGTTGAGGACTTGGAATTAGTCTCCTGAATTATCCGGCAACAATTTTCTAATTAATTCCTATGTTTAGCTACATGTAATTAGTTTAGAGAATTTGAAATTTTTGGCCATTTTGGAGAGAAATTAGAAATCTTTGGAGACAAATTCCCCCAAAAATTAAATATCTGGAGGCTGATTGTGCATGCTTTACAGACTGGACATACCTGCTCTTATACATGACACACAGTGTGAACGTATTAGTCGAGGTATTTGGTGCACAAAATTCCACTGACTTTTTGAAAAAGCTGAAAAATCCACCATAAATTTCCAGTAATTTAGCTGATCCACCAACATTTTCTCCATTTTTCCACCAAAAATTAATAGTAACATACCAGTCTACAGAATATGGGACATTTTTTACATTTTCTGTGCGAACAATCCTTAATTTCCTCCTATATTTACATATATTTTACTGAGAACAGAAGCAAAAATAGAGGATTTCTTGGAGAACAGTTTACCAGTTCCTGCAGTCTGGGTAACATACCATGTTTTAAAGTATGGACAAAGTCGCCAGTATATTGGCAACTTTTGAGGGGTTAAATAAATTGGAAAACTTCACAACTTCATGCATCTTTTGCAGGCTGGCTCTGATGTCAACTTGCATGGTATTACAACACAACAGTAACTCATATGTCATGCATTTATAGGTTTTTTCTATTCTGAACTAGAATAATTTTGTATTCAATCAGGTAGCCGATTTGTCCTATTTTCGTTTGAATCGGCTTCATATTGTTTGGGGTTTTATTTGATGGTTATTAAAGGACGTATATCTTATATAAGTTTTGAATTGCTATATTAAATATTATGAATTAGAAAAAATTAATATCCTATAATATTAATCAAATTAATAATTCAATTGAAGGTTAAATAAATTAATTAAAAGTTAAATTAATTAATAACATTTAAAATGTTAATTAAATTAATAAATTTTTTAATTAAATTAATAAAAATATTAATTTTATTACCTAATAAATTATTATTTGAATTCATAAATTATTATTCAAATTCATAAATTATTATTCAAATTCATAAATTATTATTCAAATTCATAAATTTTTAATTAATTTAATAAAAAAGTTATTTATATATTAAATAAATATTATAATACACAATGCGAGTGTAGGTTCAGTAACTGTCTATTTACCGATTTACCTCACCCGGTGACCGGGTGAGGTGAGTCGAGCTAGTGGCATGCGAGTACAGTGGGACAGCTGCTGTCCACTGTCACGACAGTAACAAGCCCTTTACACACAGGATACAGTAACATAGGCCATAGGGTATGGTAATCAGCTGATCGAATCTAGTTTGATGTGGCCACCGGGTGACTGGAAATGGCGACTCTGACCACAATTTGAAACAAGGGAAAACCTACTTAAACTTAGTCACTTCCAAATTTAATTTTTTTTCTTATCAATTACGAACTAGGCATTGGTTAAATTGTATTTCCATTATTTTTTTCCTTATTTGTTATTCATAGGAACTTCAATTTAGCAGTTAACTAGCACTAGTTTAGACTCCTATGTAGCATGTTTTCAAGACCCTATTTTTTATAGATAAGTTGAAGAAATGAACAATAAAAACACACCTGAATTATATCTATATATTCAACCTTGAGGTTCAATCGCCATTTTCGTTTTTCTTTTGCACGAAACCCTTATAAAATGACCTTAAACTTTTCTATATTAACATGCAAATACGAGGAATTATGAGCCGCTGGGTCACAAACAAGGATTGTGTTGTTGTGATGACGTCATATTTTTGTGTCGTCTGCTTGGTACTATACCCGTTGAAATGGCTCTAGTTGAAATGACGTCACTGTAAAGTGTAAACGGCACTCAAAGGTAATACCTATAATGGGATCTATGCTTCTTCTATAATAATTCTATTCAATGTTCTGTGCTTCAGACTGTACTTCATGGACTTAAAGAATCAAGACTTGGACTGTACTTTCCTCTTTGCTAATAATATTCTATCAAAGTCTGTGGATTTATAGCTATTTACTCCTAGGTATGTTACCATTAATTTTGCTATGAACACTTGAATTAATCCCTGTACCTACCATGTTTCAAAGTGTGTTTGGAACAGGGAATGGCGCCAATTTAGTGAAGAAAATGTATCCAGGTTGCGACATTTAAGATAGGTAGTTTAAAGAAAAAAATTGAATTCTTTTGAAGATTTTACACTTGAAAACATCCTTATGCTTCATGTCTGATGCATGTGTGCACTGTAGTCCATGTTTCAGAGGCAGAGAAATTGTAAGCCAAAATTTCACAAAATTTTGAGCCAAGCCAATATGGCTCATTTTATTTAGATTTCAAGCCAAAACTAATTATTAACATGGGAACTAATTTAAAATTTTAAGCCAATTAGACATATCTGAGTTTTGACCCTTTGATATCTAAGCCAATTAATTGGCTTTAACTGACATACTATGTAACATGGACTGTAGTATGTAGGTACCAGTCTGTATTTTATGCACCTAAGTTCTGTACTTCTCTGACTTTTCCAAAAAATCTGTAAAATATCCTCCAACAATTTTCCAGTTTCCCCTCCCAAAATTAATGTTAATAATAGGGATAGGTAAATAGCTAAAACTTAAAGTCCTCTAACATTGCAGGAATATTCATTTTAGAGATTTGAAAAGTCCTCTGACATGTCAGAGGAATTTATCATCAAATACGATCTTGCATGTGTATCTTTGAGGCTAGAGCCTATTTAATGACTGATTTACTTGTTATTTAAACTTATTTATTTACAGGTTTTTCAAATTATTTCACCTCTCTAAAGTCCCAATATACTAGTGACCCAAGTGAAATAGTAGTATGGCAGATGCCAGATGGCTCATAAACTTGCCATATGTCTCTCCAGCCCCCAGGGGCTCTATTCTGAAGCTGTCTGTGGTGAATGGAAGAGAAGGGGGGTGGCGTCCCTTGGGCCCCGAACTGTTGTTATTTGGATTATGGATTGTCTTTTTTCATTTTTACCATGTTATCATTTTTTTAACGCTACTTGCAGTTTTAGAGGATAGCGCTAGGGTTATGCTCTTCAACTACGAGGCCTTAGAATTTTGTGTTAGTTAGGCTTGTAGGCTTTCATTTACTATCACCTCTTCATTTTCCTCTTCCATCTGTGAGTGCAGCCACCGGTGCTTGTGTCCCGTTTCGTCACATTCCTTGGTAAGTGACTGTATTCACGGAGTAGCTTTTCTGCTTCCATGAGTATTGTCACTGACGGTGGTAAGTGACTTTGTTCATGGAGCCTCTTTCCTCTCTGACTGCTTCTTCCAGTCCCTTGTATTTAATTTCCTTTTGACGTCAGCGATATGGCCTTTGGTTCCGAAGCAGACGTTAAGGGATGGTTTCCGGTATTTAGGATGTACCAATAATACTTGTCCGATTGAGCTGAGATTTTAACATAAGGTGTAAAGTGAAAAGAAATCATATGCTCTCTTCTGAGATTTTTTCATTTTGGGGCCCCCCTCCCCCGTGGGGGTCGAAAAACCTTCTTTTTCGACCCCCCCCGGGAAACTATAGAACGGCTTGGGGGTTGGTGCTACAGAAAAATTTATTGAAGCTAATATGTTCTCTACTACTATCCTAAGGTCGTGGTGCAGCTTTTTTTTTGAATTTCTATCTGAAAAAATTTTTATTTGAATTTTAAAAAAAATTGTCATATTTTTTTTTTTTTTTTTTTTTTCAAAAAAAATTAATTTTATAGAAAAAGTTATAGGAAAAGGGCTTCACCACGACCTTAGGAATTTCGGTCTGAACATATTAGCTCTTATACATTTTTCTGTAGCACCAACCCCCAAAAAGTTCTATACTTTTGAACGTGGAGAATTTGAGAAAAAATGGTACTGAGATAATGGAGGAAGAAAAATATTTATCAATAAATTTTTTAAATTTAAAAAAAAAATATATGCTTTTCGTCCCAGCCAAAAAGACTCATCAGGTCGCTTCGGGGGTCAACCCAGGCAGCGACGAAGCCTTCAACCATAAATGGGACCCATTTATGGTTGAAATGGGACCCATTCAACCATAAATAAACCCACTCTCTATAAGAGAATAACTCCCTAACCCCCAAACTGAGAAACGCGTTTGACACACGCACAAATGTACTAGGTGAATGGAATTTTTTATGAGTTTTCTTTGGTAGATTTGCAGGGTAACTAAATTAAAAAAAAAAAACGAAAAAAATGTAAAAAATACCGGAACGATCCCCTTAAGCCCCCTATTAAATTAAATTTGTCTCTCCAGCTCTCCAAAAATCAAAAAATTTCTATCCAAAATGATCAAATTATCATAAATTCTCCAAAATGATCAAATTGGGGTCAAGCAGGTAAATTGCGATGCTCTAACTAACTGCGGCCTCTAACAACAGAAATATCATAGTTTCAAAACACACATTAAAAATGTAAATTATAGTATGCACTGTGCTTCTTTATCTTCTATAGCTATGCAACATTTTAATGTAATTTCAGTTCAGAATGTTTTTCGAAATTTAGAGACTCTTGAGAATGCCGCAATTAAAAATTAAGGGCCGTAATTTACCTCCGTGACCCTATCATAAATTCTCTCCAAAATGATCAAATTATCATAAATTCTCTCCAAAATAACATTGTAGCATAGGAGAAAAATAGATATTTCTTGCCATTTACAATTGAAGGGCTTAAAATAACTGTCTCAAAGATACAAACTCGCCATCTAAATGGCAAGTTTGGGCATGCTTTATTACCTGTCCATACTTCGAAACATGGTTCCTGTATTGTATTTACATTAATTTTACTGCTACCAAAATTGAAAAAATAGAGATATCTACAAACAGTTCACCAGTTTCTGCAGACTGAATTTTTTTAGATATGATAATCCAATATCCCTCAAAGGGCCAAACTGAGAGTATTCAGCTGTTCAGTGATACCCTAATTTCTTCAGTGCCCAGAGTGACCCAATGGGGGGAGGTATGTAACACAGCTCGCTCTGTCAGATGTATATGATTTGCGATGATGATTAATTATATTTATATTGCATTAGATTTATTGGGGACACTTCTAAAGGTTTTCAAACACATTTATATATTATTTTGAATTTATTTCAATGTGGTATCATGATTACAAAAGATAGTGATAAAAATTATTCAAATTGAACATTTTATGATAAAATAAATGATCTTCAAAATGCAGTTGAATATATTTCAAGAATGTATTTTGTATCTATACTACCGCAAGTTGAGAGGAAATCGTCCTCCCACATTAATATTATACATAGTTATAATAAACTACTCTAGAGAGAGGAAGTGTTGCAGCTATTGCAGGACGCTAAGGAAGACGATGTAAAACCTTATTTTGTTTCAGTTATATCATTTCTCCATTAAATTTCGTTTCAGTTATATCATTTCTCCTTTAAACGGACGCTAAATTGCCAGTCACCTGACACAAAAATAAGGATTTTAGCGTCCCGCAAGACGCGATATTATTTTGGCCACTGACTCACCACTTGATATTATAGACGTAATATTATACACAGCAGTCACGTGACCCCAAAATTGGTTGCACCCAAAGCGTCCTCTCAAGATGAGTTAAAATGAAAGCCACTGGCTCACCACTTGAGGCCAAAGCCAGGTATTCGGTAATAAAGCATGTCCTCCAGTCCAGTCTGTATTTGGTGCACAAAATCCCACTGACTTTATCAAAAACTGAAAAAATCCACCAGTAATTTGGCTGATCCACCAATATTTTCCCAATTTATTATTTATCCACCGAAAATTAATGGTAACATAGGAATAAATAGCTAAAAATCCACTGACTTTGCCCGAATATTATTTTCAATGGAGAAAAATTCCACCGACATGTTGGTGGAATTTACCACAAAATACAGACTGGCAGGTCCTCTCTTACCATTTCAATATAGTGTTTATAACAGTTATTTTGAGCACTTCAAATCCAAATGGGCCAATGGCCCAGTCTGCTAAGCGCATCCATGACACCAAAGATCTTTAGAGATATTTTTGAGGGGAAAAATATCTTTGCAAGATCTTGGAGATAATTTTCTAATTAATTCTTATGTTTACATGTAATTATTGAAGACCTTTTGGAGACAGATTGGACACACTTTGTAGACTGTCAAATGGTGAGCAATATCTAATTTTCTCCCATGCTACAATGAATATATAATATATTAAATGTAGTGACCTAAGTTCTACAAGTCTTGCCTGAAGACAAATAATTCATTTGCTCTTTACACTGTCAACTTTCCTTCTACACTTTGAAACATTGCTGTAATATGTTCCTGTCTCAGTCTCTCTGTAGAGTAGGTACAATTGCACCTTTTAATATTTTTAAAAAATTTCAGACTAAATAAGTAAAATAATTAAATCATGGGTAAGAAACGAACCAAAAATCAAACATCACTTGATCATGAAGACAAAAAAAGGAAGAAGATTTGTTCTGACTCCATATCTTACAAATCAGAAAAGTGTAAAGAAGTTTCTCCTCACTCTAAACCCAAAGAAATGGAGAATATTGTCAAAAAGAAGTCAAATAAAACAAAAAAGAAAAAACTCAGGTTAAATGGGTCTTCTAGAGAAAGTGAATCTAGTCCTACTTCAGTCATTAGCTTAGCTAAGTCTAATTCACAATGGAAATTTGATAGCAAAATAGGCTGGGATGACCACTCACCTCTAACTGAAGGTATGTACCTAATATATCTACTAGGTTAAGTTAAGTTTTATCGGTCAGTTTCACATCTTTTGTCACATAAGAAAAACTTCTATTAATTATTATTTTACTTTTTATTTGAATTGGTATCCATGATACCAATATCTGAAATTGTGATTATTTAATAACATTTAATGTGTTTGATAATTTTTATTAATTTATCATTCAATCCATTCATATTTTCATCTATCTATCTACTTTATTAAAGGTTCTCTCCAGGCTCCAGGAAAAAATGAGTTTATCACATAATGTTATAGAACTAAGGTCTACGATCATTATTCCGCAAACCGCATACAATTCGGTTCAGTATTTATATTAATATTTGCTTTTAAAGTTTTTTAATACTCTGTGAGCAACAATCGAGCAAATCTCCAACCTGACGCTGAGAAAGAAGATTGCACACTCTTTGTTTTGATTTCATTTTAGATGTTATTACAAAAAATGCGTTTTTGGCCTTCATTTAAGATATTAACCGTTTCCCGAAGTATATAAACATATCTTTAATAAGTTTATCCGATTTTATACCGTTACAAGAATATTAAATGGATTTATTAAACCTAATACCTAGTTGACAATCTAAACAAATGGTGTAGCTACATTCTTCTTCTTCAGACTGAAAATTAGAAAGTTGTAAGTAGAATAGGTTTTGTAGAGTTTTGATTATAAAAATCTTTAAAAGCATATAAAATTAAAAATATGCTATCAAATTCGATGCGGTTTGCAGTAAAATGATAAGAAACATTAGCCTCGTTGATTTAAATTTGTTTGGAGGGGACCTTTAAGGTATGAAATTTTATAGTAACTACCCCAGAAAAATATTAATTCTCCACACATTTTTTTCAAAATTTGCTCATTTTATTGTATAGTTACTTATTATATAATTGTTTTAAATTTCTAATTATAATTAATCAAAGATAATACATTACTACACACTAATAAAGTCTAATTTCTTTACAGTTGCAGCCGGCATCACTTTTTATGAACCGTTCAATTGTGGAGTGTTGCCAGATTGCTTCTCTTCAAAGTCTAATTTCATCAAGAAACTTGTCAAGGAACTCAAGAATATGCAATTGAGGGAGAAGAGCAATGATATGTATAAAGTAAGACTGAATGTACCATTGTAATAATCTCATTGTCAAACACTATTAAAGTAAGACTGAATGTACCTTTGCAATAATCTCATTGTCAAGCACTTATAAAGTAAGACTGAATGTAGCTACAATTGCAATAATCTCATTGTCAAAGTAAGACTGAATGTACCATTGCAATAATCTCATTGTCAAACAATTGTATAGTAGCTAAGACTGAATGTACCATTGCAATAATCTCATTGTCAAACAATTGTATAGTAGCTAAGACTGAATGTACCATTGCAATAATCTCATTGTCAAACACTCATAAAGTAAGACTGAATGTACCATTGGAATAATCTCATTGTCAAACACTAATAAAGTAAGACTGAATGTACCATTGCAATAATCTCATTGTCAAACACTAATAAAGTAAGACTGAATGTACCAATGCAATAATCTCATTGTCAAACACTTTAAAATAGGACTGAATGTACCATTGCAATAATCTCATTGTCAAACACTTATAAAGTAAGACTGAATGTACCATTGCAATAATCTCATTGTCAAACACTTTAAAATAAGACTGAATGTACCATTGAAATAATCACATTGTCAAACACTTATAAAGTTAACTAGTGACTATCTGTTCATTAGTTAAAGCTGTTCTCTAGTTAATGTTGCGTTTTTTATTGCAAAGTAGCTATGTATATAATCTGCTTTTGTAATGCACATTGTATTCATAGTGAAATAGAATAAAAGATACTTTAATAATTTAGTCATCTTGAGAATATTTTTGAATTTATTGTTTTGATTACTTACTCAGTCTGCAGAATATGGAATTTTCCACAATCAAATTTTAATCATTTTCTATTTACAAAACATTGCTGATGTTAATTTCTTTTGTTGTGAATTGATGTTTTCTATCCAAATATATGAAAAAATGCTCTTATATGATGCAGATAAACATCTTCATCTAATAATCATATTTTTAATTAGCTCACCAATAGTTATTACTATTCCTATAGCTGCCAATATATTTCATTTTAATTAGAACCTGTTGCTAATTCAATATACTTTTTCAGTTCCACCAATCAGATGAACTGCCATCTAGTGGTGTTTTCGGACAATTGAGAGAAAAGCTTGAAGGTCCTGTGAGAGAATGGCTCTCTAAAGTCTCGGGAATTGAACTCAATGATAAAGTGGCTCTTTCTTCTTCTGTTTACAAACACACAGGTAGGTGTATCAGTACATAATTGATAGACTATCAGCCATAAGTTCTATATGGGCTTGAAAACATTATATTTCTAGGTTATTGTTAGCTGTTTCTAGATTATTCTTAGTTGTTTCTAGGTTATTGTTAGTAGTTTCTAGGTTATTGTTAGTTGTTTCTAGGTTATTGTTAACTGTTTCTAGGTTATTGTTAACTGTTTCTAGGTTATTTTAGCTGTTTCTAGGTTATTGTTAACTGTTTCTAGGTTATTGTTAACTGTTTCTAGGTTATTGTTAGCTGTTTCTAGATTATTGTTAGCTATTTCTAGGTTATTGTTAACTGTTTCTAGGCTATTGTTAGCCGTTTCTAGGTTATTGTTAACTGTTTCTAGGTTATTGTTAACTGTTTCTAGGTTATTGTTAACTGTTTCTAGGTTATTGTTAACTGTTTCTAGGTTATTTTAGCTGTTTCTAGGTTATTTTAGCTGTTTCTAGGTTATTGTTAACTGTTTCTAGGTTATTGTTAACTGTTTCTAGGTTATTGTTAGCTCTTTCTAGGTTATTGTTAGTTGTTTCTAGGTTATTGTTAGTTGTTTCTAGGTTATTGTTAGTTGTTTCTAGGTTATTGTTAGCTCTTTCTAGGTTATTGTTAGTTGTTTCTAGGTTATTGTTAGCTGTTTCTAGGTTATTGTTAGTTGTTTCTAGGTTATTGTTAGTTGTTTCTAGGTTATTGTTAGTTGTTTCTAGGTTATTGTTAGTTGTTTCTAGGTTATTGTTAGCTCTTTCTAGGTTATTGTTAGTTGTTTCTAGGTTATTGTTAGCTCTTTCTAGGTTATTGTTAGCTGTTTCTAGGTTATTGTTAGTTGTTTCTAGGTTATTGTTAACTGTTTCAATTAAAAAGTCATCATTTATCACAATTTCTTTTTGACTTTGTTGTACCTACCTTTCACTCTGTTAACTTTGTGCTCATTTCAGACGTGTTGCTCTGTCATGACGATGAGTTGGAAGGCCGCAGGATAGCCTTCATTCTTTACCTCGTAGAGGAGGATTGGAGTGAAGCAGATGGAGGCTCTTTGGACCTTTTTTCTGTTGATGGTGAGCATTGAAATATTTTTGGGTACCCAAAATTGTATTCAGCTGTCCACTCATAATGTGCTTCAAAATGGTATATACATTTTCACAAGATTTTCCACTTTAACATTTGTATTAGTGACAAAAAGTTCTCTTAATTTTCACGTCGAAATGTATGAGACAATTTATCATTAATTTTGAAGTAGCTATGTAAAATTTGCTAATTTAGTGTTGAATGTTTTTGGTATTTCTGTAGAAAGAACTTTTAATATTGATATTTGCTGTTGTAAAATTGAAGTCTAAAATTATTACGATTTACATGAGTAATGAATTAAATAGCTATGTATAAATAAATTCTTCTTGATGTGTTCGTTTTTTTTTCAGCTGAAGGCAGACCAGATAAAGTGGTGCAAAGAATTTACCCCAAAAGAAACAGTTTCGCCTTCTTTGAGGTGTCACCTGTCTCTTTCCATCAGGTAGCTATTTTTTAATGACAATATTTTTCCATTAAAATTTAAACTATTAAAGTTACTCTTATTTAAACTAGTAATTTGATAAGCTCATATATTGTTGAACACTTAGGCGTTCACGGATGACTATAGCAGTCATGTTGATTGGCACAAATTACAGTGTAGCTACTCTTCAGTGAATGCTAATTTGTAGTTGATAAAAGAAAGTAATGTACAATCGTAGCTGGTTTGAAACACCTCATGATAGGCTCTTACAAAATCATATGCAATAACATATCATTGCCTTTTATACGCCATGAAATTAGGACGGCTATAGACCTCTGATATTTCTACCATAATTTAAAAAAAACTGAGAGTTAAAGTTTGAAAGAATTAAAATTAAACTGACATATTATTTAAATTTTCTTTCATCATAATTTTTACATTGTAGCATAATTTTGTCAATTAGTTACTGTTTTTCTATCAAATTAAACGAGAATTGTTAAAAATATTTAATTCATGAATTAAAATTCATGTCACCTTTGCTCCCAAATTGACTAAAGACTTCAAGTTGATACGATGACCATGTTTTTGCACTGAAATGAAGTATATTATAATATAATAGCTAAATATAATTTAATATAAAAGAATTCTGCTATAGTTTTCAAACTTTTATAGAAATGCTGCCTGTTTTAAAATAGGAATTAAATGTTAAATTCTCC